>JAKUAJ010000286.1:5734-24040 GCA_030562865.1 Kodamaea lidongshanica (nom. inval.) | reverse complement strand
CAGGAGTATATCAAGACAAGGTGATGTAAGCGATACCAACTTGATAAAATAATGATTCCCCGAATAGCAGAGCTCGCATGCGTATCTGCATGATTATCGTGTTGGCCTACACAAGTCATTTAGTCTTGGGGTGATCTAACTGGAATCTCCTATTCCGATGATTATGTAGTTGAGTTCATAGAGAAGTACTACAGTATAGCAATGATCACCTCCTGGCTTTGCTATTTGGTTCATTTACAAAATCTTAACTCATTCGTTCAATTACTAGCACCAATACCTAACGCATATTTTCATATCAGGTCAGAGACCTCACACCAAACGCATAACTCAAACCAAACGCATACCTCACACCAAACGCATATCTCACACCAAGCACCTGGTAAATGTCACACCAAATGGCAAACACTCCCTCACACACATTCTGTAATACTAACCATCAACATTGTTAAAAGATTGCTCCTTCTCCTTAATGTCCCAAAAGATATCACCAACATTGTGGTTACCATGATAAACCCAACCTGTTTCAGTGACGTGATACAAATTCACAGAGCCACCGGAATAAGCATCTCTATGAGCGGCAGCCAATATACTTCTCTTACCCAAGTATAAAGCATCTTCAACCGACAAGTCCCATTTGTATTCCGAATCCAACACACCGTAGGCAAAAGTTTGACCGGAACCGACACAGAACAAGTCACCTTTCATTCTTGTTCCGTCTGAGTCGACATAATATATGGTTGGACCTTCCTTTTTGGTGTAACCACAAACCATGGTACCCATTGATAAGCCCATACCTTTGTATTCATACACCAAATTACCCAAGATTTTGGAGGCAGCAGCCACCAGGATTCTTTCCTTTTCACGTAACTCATGCAAACGACATTGGGTACCCAACCAAGTTTCCCAATACTGACAGTCTGCTGCACCACCGGCCATAGTACCAAGTAAGAATGGGTTGATTCTAATGACTTTGTTGACGGATTGCGAGGCAATCCAGTTACCTGCAGTTGCTCTGGAATCCACCGCCACGATAATACCACCTTGGAAACGGAAAGCTAATGTTGTTGTACCGTGTGCAATTTTGATCTTACAGTCTGGGTTACTGGCATCATCTGTGTGTGCACGTAAAAACGCTGCTGGCTGTGAAATTGGTGGGAGTTGAATGGTTGGAGCCAAGTCCAATTGCTGTGGTTTTCCGTAGTCGTTACGAGCGGACTCGATCTCTTGTAATACGGAGTTGGATTGAGCGTGTGTGAATCTTTGGCTTAAGGTGTTCATGTTTTTTGTTGCCACTGAAATGAGCGCAGTGAGTTTACGAGCGTAACTAACGAGCGTAGCGAGTTAGTAAGTGAGAGACTTATAAAATCTATTGTTAATTGCTAACAAGCTTATTAACAAGCGGAGCTTATAGCATCTATTGTTAATTCAATTGCTATTGAGCTTACTCTCACTCCGCTCGTTAGATTTTATAAGTCTCTCACATAATAACTCACTCCGCTCGTTTGATTTTATAAGTCTCTCACATACTAACTCGCTACGCTCGTTAGGTTCTCATGTTTTCAACTCTGTTTGAGCTTTAAAGACTTGAATGTCCCCTTCATCTTATGATGGTGATGAGTTTCCCAATTGATTTCCTATAAATTCAATCAAACTCAATACCAACTTTTAATGTTCCTAAAAACTAACTTGAATACTAACTCCAAGCTTTCTGGTTCCAAATCTTATAAGGAGGTGTCTGAGACTAAGAGAAGTTTACTACTCATGAATGAGCGAAGCGAGTTAGTGAGTGAGTGAGCAGTGAATTCTTGATTAAATGAGTGAGTAAACTCTTGATTAAATGAGTGAGTAAACTGAGTGAGTAAACTGAGTGAGCAGTGAACTCTTGATTAAATGAGTGAGTGAGCAGTAAACTCGATTAAATATGTGAGTGAACTCTTGATTAAATGAGTGAGTGAACTTTGATTAAACAAGCGAGCAGTGAATTAAAGAGCGACTTCACTGCTCACTCTGTATCAAAGTAATTTCTATGAAATCATTACGAATAAATGACACAATTCCTTAAATCTTGCCCAATTTGGTGGCTCTAGAATGGAGTTTGCAAGTTGGTTCAAAGTAACGCACACTATGAATCGGTCAGAATGAAAGAATCTTTGTGAGTGAGAGATATATAACATCTAACTCGCTACGCTCGTTAGTAAATGAGAGACTTAGTCTATTGTTAATTAAATTGCTAACGAGCTTACTTATGAGCGGAACGATGTTGGCAATTTTAATGAATTGTGATTGACTCTAATGAATTCTGATCACTGATCAATTTCGGTCAATTTCGGTCAATGCCACTCATTCACGCACTCACTCGCTTAACTCGTTCGATCGTTCGTAATGAGCCAAGGCCAACCTATCATTAACTTTCTGACAAATTTCTCAAACAGATATCTAGCTATACGAGGGGGTTCGGTATTTGCATCCAGTTCTCAATTCACAGAATTTATTGAGCGAACGAGCGAACGAGCGAAGCGAGTGAGTGAGTGAGTGAGTGAGTGAGTGAGTGAGTGAGTGAGTGAGTGAGTGAGTGATTTCGTGAGTGAGTGAGTGATTTCGTGAGTGAGTGAGTGAGTGCGTGAGTGAGTGATTAATTGAGTGATTGAGTGATTTCGTGAGTGAGTGAGTGAGTGAGTGAGCGAGTGCGTGACTTCGCTCAGTTGGTGAATGAGTTCGTTCGCACGTTCGCACGTTCGCACGTTCGTTCGTTCGTTCGTGAGTGCAAAAGTTGAGGATTCCCAAGGGTCCCCCCTTGTGAATGTATCATGTAACTATCAAGCAAATATCCATGTCAAGAATTTTGTCCTTGACGCCTCAGGAGCGAACGAGCGAAGCGAGTGAATTGGTGAGTTGGTGAGTAGCGAATTCAGTCAAACAAACTCACTTTGCTCGTTTGTGAGTAGTGAATTCAGTCAAACAAACTCGCTTCACTCGTTTGTGAGTAGTGAATTCAGTCAAACAAACTCACTTTGCTCGTTTGTGAGTAGCGAATCCAGTCAAACAAACTCGCTTCACTCATTTGTGAGTAGCGTCAAACAAACTCACTTTTCTCGTTTGTGAGTAGCGAATCCAGTCAAACAAACTCACTTCACTCGTTTGTGAGTGTTTAGCAGAATATAGTTGGACTAATCAGCTTGGCTGTTTGCTACTACGTAATATTGGACAAATCGCTTTAGGTTGTGTACAGGAGTGGTTAGATCAAGTGGTATTAGAATGAAAGAAATCATTGGTGATCATTTACGAATCCTAGTTATTAGTGTTTGATTGGAATTTCAGCAACCTCAGCATCAATGAGTGAACTTTATAAGACCAAGAATAAGTATATGACTAAGAATAAGTATGAGTGTTTGCTGTAAATGCCGGTATTAGCACTTGGGGCTTTCCTGGTTAGGACAATCGGTGGTTGGTTCAAGCTTATTGTAGGTTGGAGATATTTGGCTAGGATTCTAGTGGATAGGGGAGGGGGGTATCTCGGGTGTTACGATATGTGGAAACGTGGAGTAGTGATAGAAAATGTCCTATGGGAGTTGAAGCAACTCAACCACCAGATTGCATGACACCGGTCTATTCGGGTGACGACGAAAGACAATATCAATTAGGTGTAATAATCAAAACAAAAAACAACTTAAATTTCCCAATACCGGAGTTAGCTTACTATATAAACGAACGAACGAGCGAAGCGAGTTCGTGAGTGAGTGAATAAGTGGCGAAAGTTAATGAGTTTGCTCGTTCGGTCATTCGTGAGTAGCGAAAATGAATCAGAAAGTGAGTGAATAAGTGGTGAAAATTAATGAGTTCACTCGTTCGGTCGTTCGCTAGGCCCATAGCTGTTCGGTCGTTCGCTAGGCAAATTAGCTAGCGTAGGAAAGTATGGTAGTATACGCCAATATAAGTAACTAACCGTATACCGCTAACAATAAGACTAAGAATAAGAATCATACAAATCAAATTCACCACTCAATCTGCTTCGCTACTCACTTGGCGAGTTCTCACTGTTTGTTCTCACTCACACTCACTCACTCACTCACTCACTCACTCACTCACGAACAAACTCACGAACGAACGCGTTCGTTCGTGCTCTTGCCAATAAACTTATACTTTAAAATGATAATGGGACAAACAAGAGTTTGATACTCAAAACCGAACGATCCAAGCGAAATCTCTGATTGAGCAAATCTATGATTTCAATACTAATTTAATATTCAATCAAATTCAATCTTTAATAGTGTTGGAGTTTAATCATGAAAATCAGATTCAAATCATCGCCATCCCGAAAGAGCAAACTGGCTACTCACTCAAAGAGACTCACTCACTCATTCACTTACTTACGCACTCACTCACGCACTCACGCACTCACTCACTCACTCACTCACGCACTCGCTTCGCTCGTTCGCTCGTTCGCTCGTTCGAGTGACTGGAATATCCAAAGAAATCATGTCTGCTGATACCCAACAATGAATATTTGATGAAAGTGTTTGAGCGAGTAGCAAACTCTAATCAAGAGAAACGCTATATAGATCAAATCATAGCAATTAGTTTGATTTATGAAAGCATGTGCCAATAAGTGCTACTCACTCATTCACTGAAGCACGAACTCAACCGAACGAACAAAGTGAGTGAGTGCGCGAATAAGTGAGTGAGTGCGCGCATAAGTGAGCGAGTTCAAATCAACTGGCTGGATAAAGAATGTAAAATGAGAAAAGTGTATGAAAGGGTAGGTATGAGAATAGGATAGTTGTCAGTTCAACCTCGCCATCTGATGATGAGCATTTATAGACATGAACAATGTCTATTCAGAATGTCTGTTCTAGGTGACACATTACTTTGCAACCCTTTGAGAGTGAGTGCGAAGGAATTATTTAGATTCACATACTATTAAATTAGCCACTCACTCACTTTGTTCGTTCATTCGTTGCATCACTTGTAAAAGTCCAATGATGGTTTATTCAATTTCATAGTACACTATTATCACTTTTGGTCCGCAATGGGCATTACAATGATTGAGTTTATGCTTTATGAATTTTTACCCATCTTAATGCGTAAAGGTCATGGCTTTAAAAGTTATGATGTGAGTGAGGGTTGTATGTAATCAAATCAATACCAAGAACGAACGAACGAACGAACGAACGAACGAACGAACGAACGAACGAACGAACGAACGAACGAACGAACGAACGAACGAACGAACGCACTCACTCACAAACTCACGAACGAACGAACGAACGAACGAACGCACTCGCTCACTCACTCACTCACTCACTCACTCACTCACTCACTCACTCACTCACTCACTCACTCACTCACTCACTCACTCACTCACTCACTCACTCACTCACTCACGAACAAATTAATATACAAGCAACCATTGAATTCTTCTGATTTAAACCTAAATAATATGGCGATCCATACCGCAATAATATGGCTCATTATTATGGCAACATTCTATGGTAATATTAAGACCCCTACCTCAATACTACATAATATCTCAAACAGCACTGTAAAACTAGGTGCAAAAATAGTAAACTACGTAAAAGCGTAAGCGTAAGTGAAAGTGATAAAGATATGAAAATCACGCTTCGCTCGGTCACTTCTCTCATGTCACTCACTTCGCTCAGCTTGTTTCACTTCTCTCAATTAACCAGAGTGCAAAGGGCTGAAAAATCAAAAGTACCAAGGACCTTCTTTTGCTCGTTTCAACCAAATAACTCGCAATTCGGACGCTCATATTTTAACCAATCATCTTGGTATCAATAAACAACCTCGGGGAGTTTAGGTGTCATAACTCAAGGCATCAAGCTTATGCAATCTCTTTGAAACAAAATATACATATCATTTGCTGAAACTGAGCCAACTCACTCAGTCATTCTCTCAGTCATTCTCTCAAAGAATTTTCCAACTCACTCACTCAGCGTCCCAAATGTAAGAGCTTTGCAGATAAATTCACGCAACACTCATGACTAATGCACAGTAATGTGAGTGGCGAAATGTTGATTGAATAAGTTTGTAGTGAGTGACTAAGTAAGTTTGAATTTACTCATTTGCTCGTTCGTTCGTCCCTTCCTTCCTTCACTCATTCCATTTTGTATGCCAGGGAAGGTGAAACTAGTTTAAAAAATCCCCACCATAACGACCTCTCAAATAATTATTCAGAATCCGAAACAACTATGAATGAGAACACTTTTGCTGGACCATATAAGTGATTGGGAAACTATCAATCAAAGTAATTATCTAACCAAGTAATTACCTAACCAAGTAATTATCCAACCAAGTAATTATCTAACCAAGTAATTATCTAACTAAGCAACTAATTAACTGATAATTGAAAATAGTGCTGCGAAGCAGTACTATGAGTGCTTGATACAGAAAAACACGACAAATAGTGAATTATACCATTTTATGACCATTGACTTGTATGACTTGTATGAAACGACTTGTGTCACTTGTATCACTTGTGTCACTTGTATCACTTGTATCACTTGTATCACTTGTATCACTTGTATCACTTCTCAAGAGTATCTTGTATAGGTTCTGTTTCTTATATAGGTTATATTTTTTGTATAGGGTCTATTTGAGAACATTTCAATCAAAATGATAGTGTAACAATCACTCATCATACTGTAATACATTGCAGCAGTTTATGTATTCTGTAAAGTCGCTTCGCTCCAACTTCGCAGTAGTTTATGCATTCTGGGTACTCGCTTCGCTCCAAAGCTTCTTCGCAGCAGTTTATGCATGATATTAAGTGCAGCAGTTTATACATTATATTAAGTCGCTTCGCTCCAGAGCTGCTTCGCAGCCGTTTATACACTCTGTCAGGTCGCTTCGCTCCAGTGCTGCTTCGCAGCCGTTTATACATTCTGTTAAGTCGCTTCGCTCCAGAGCTGCTTCGCAGCCGTTTATACACTCTGTTAGGTCGCTTCGCTCCAGAGCTGCTTCGCAGCCGTTTATACATTCTGTTTGGTCGCTTCGCTCCAGAGCTGCTTCGCAGCCGTTTATACATTCTGTTAAGTCGCTTCGCTCCGGTGCTGCTTCGCAGCCGTTTATACATTCTGTTAGGTCGCTTCGCTCCAGAGCTGCTTCGCAGCCGTTTATACATTCTGTTAAGTCGCTTCGCTCCGGTGCTGCTTCGCAGCCGTTTATACATTCTGTTAGGTCGCTTCGCTCCAGAGCTGCTTCGCAGCAGTTTATACACTCTGTCAAGTCGCTTCGCTCCAGAGCTGCTTCGCAGCCGTTTGTACCTTCTGTTAAGTCGCTTCGCTCCGGTGCTGCTTCGCAGCAGTTTGTACCTTCTGTTAAGTCGCTTCGCTCCAGAGCTGCTTCGCAGCAGTTTGTACCTTCTGTTAAGTCGCTTCGCTCCAGTGCTGCTTCGCAGCCGTTTATACATTGTTCGTTTTCTCACACGGTCCATTCCATCCTGACCTCAAAAGAGTTTATTGAAGCGGTAGTTGGTCATTTTGTAGGAGTCCTTCATGATTTATTGAACAACCTACCGAGTTAACGAACGCACTCACGAACGAACGAACGAACGAATGCACTCACTCACTCACTCACTCACTCACTCACTCACTCACTCACTCACTCACTCACGCACTCACTCACTCACTCACTCACTCACTCACGAACAAACTCGCTTCGCTCGTTTGTTCGCTCGTTCCCTACATTATCATCCCAAATTAATATATAATACAATAATCTATAAATGTAGAACTAAATTATTCCCCCTTAGCCATCTTGCGAGGTGCATCATCAACATCCCCAGCTCTCTTTTCACCAAAAACTGGCTGGCTTTTGTTTGATAAAAACGCAGGGGGCCTACTCAAGGACGAGCCTGGCTTTGCAAAGCTTTGAGGTTTCAGAAGTGAGGAGCTTAATGCAGGTGGTCTACCAAGCGAGGGACGAGCCATTGGTTTGGACTCTTTGTTAATGCCAATATCCGGGGTGGATATGACTGGTTTGGGCATTGAGGGTGTGGTGGTTGATGCAATTTTTGATGATTTTGAATCATTTGACATGTCAACGGGAGTGTTTTTTTTAGATAAAGATGGTTCTACCAGAGTTTCCCGAGACAATAGAGCTTGTTTTTCCTTTATCAGTTTTGTCAATGCAATATCCAAAATCTTACTCACTTGTTGCGGTGCCCTTTCCACGAGAAATGTGAGGGCATTTTCTCCACACCCGGCTTTGGTTCCTATGACGTTAACTTGAGCTATGGTTGTGGCCAATGCTCTTGTGATGATTTCGGTGGTGATTGTAGTGTTGTAGGTGAGTTTGCGCAGTTTGTATAAAGTGAATAGTTCTTTTTGTAGGTATGCCAACAGTTTTTTGGTTGCTTGGTTAACATTCAAAGCTGGAGATGATGTTGGTTTCTGAGGTTGTGATCTGTTTGCGGCCAATTGTGCTTTGATTGTTGGTGATCCTGAACTTTTAGGAGGTTCTCGTTTGATTTCGCTAGCGAGTTCCAGTATGGTTTTAGGCTTTGCAAGTGCCATGGATGTTGGTAATGGAGAGGTGAGTGTGGGTGTTGAACTGATAACAGCAGTGGTGATGGTAGCTGAGGATGATGGTGGTGTTCCCGAACCCGTAGAACCATTTGAAAGAGGGACTCCGCCAGGGATGAGTTTATTGAATGGTAAGCCAGGTTGACGAGGTGGGAGTCCAAACCCAGCTGAAGGTTGGTATCTCGGGATGGATGGAAGTTGGGGCATTGGTGGTAAGAATGATTTTTTTTCTCGGGATGCAAACCATTCTTGCTGTTTTTTACGAGCTTTTTCTCGTTCATTGATGAACATTTCATCGATAGTGAAAGCCCATTCTCCATCTCGTTTAACTTTCCTCTTAAATATCTTGTTAAGTTTTACATTATGACATACCGAAAATTGCCACCCATCAGCACAATATTTGTAGTATGGATACACTTGTTTTACTGTTTCATAAATCTCCGTTAAGGTTAACCCTTTTTCTGACGTTTGTTTAAGTACTGCCATTACCATTTCGGTGAGTGAAATTGGAGGTTTGGCCCGGAATTGTTCCGGAATTTCATCCAATGAATATATTCTTTTAGGTTGCCTTTTAATAAGATTACGTCTTTTCGGAACTTTTGGGAACTTGGAAGGCTCTTCAATGGTTTTAGGTACACCAAAGTTGGTTACTGAAGCTGCTGCACTCACAGTAATTGCTCTTAAAGGAGGTCGAGGTCTTACAGCACATGGTTCTGCAATCATTCCAAGTATGGCCACCTCCAATTTTGGAGCTGGAGGTTTCATAGGAAGATTTTTTTGAAAGGTGGAAAATGGTAACCCAGGTTGAGTAATCAAAGGTCTTGTATAAAGTCGATTTGGAGGAGGTTGAATCAGAGCAGGTTTCCCCATTAAAGGAGTTGAACGAGTTAAGTAGGGCTCCTCCTTTTTTTCTTCATTATGAGCATTAATTAATGGGGCTAAACTTGCAATTTCTTGATCTATAAGATGAGAATCTTTTGAATCATCATCATCATCAATAGCCAGTTCTGAATATGCTAAACTTAATAAACTTTCTTTAAGAGCCAGAGAATTTGGTAATTTATCATCTTCAAGTAATTGTTGAATTTGAGCATCAAATAAATCAGATTTTTCTTCATCAATTGCATCAATACTAGCCACTCCCAATTCTTTAAGAATATCATTGATTTCATCATTTGCTGCACTTGCTAAAGATTTACGTCTTGCACTTGAAAGCCTTCGGATTTTTAAAAGTGAATTCCGACGACTTTGAGGTTCTTTTTTAATTACATCACCATCAATCAATGTATGTTCATTCGTTTGATCTTTTTTAATGATTTCAGGATCAACCATTGTATGATCATTTTTAGGTTCAAGAGTTGGTTCCTCTATTTTGACTCTGGATTCTCGCCTTTTACGAAGTTTCTTTAAAGCCAGTTTGTTATAAAGAACAGATCTTAAGTTTAAAGCATCAAGTGGATTGAATTGCTTTAGATTTTGATTCGAATTATTCTCATCACTAGGGTCAACCAGTGGCAATACAAACCGAAACAGAATATCCCCAACTTGGATCTTGGTATCATCTTTTAATGGAACAGTTATACCTTTCTCAACAAAGTTCTCATCTACAAACGCTCCGTTTCGTCCTAATATCAGAAGCTCAAATCGTTGGGTACCAAAGTTGTAGAAGATTTTGGCATGACGACGAGAAATGGCTTTCTTCAGGGACAAATGGACATCCACAGCATGATGATGTACTGTTTGTTGAAGTTCTTCTTGTGATTTTCTTCCAAGAACAACTTGTAAGGTTTGAACAAAGAAGGTGAAGTTTTCAAAGTCCAACCGGGCATATGCACTGATTCGAGAAGCTTCACTATCATTAGCATCTGCTTTGGAATCGACCTTGATGTCGACTTTAGATTCAACCTTGGATTCAACCTTGGATTCCACTTTGGATTCAGTTTTGGAATCAACTTTGGAGTCAAGGGTCTGCATTGGTAATGTTTGGTTCCTTTGTTCGTCACTGCCCAAAACAGATGGCAGTGAGTTCATATTTTTTTTGATGACTTTTGAGTGCGAATGACGAGATATGCTTTGGTTGAGGTTGATGGATTTCTAAAGTATGTAGCAAGGTTAAATGAGCAATGTACAGAGGATTACTGTGAAGAGATGATAAATTGTATATTAGAAGATGTAGTTATATTACTTTATATAATTAATTAAAATTACGAACTTTGCAGTTTATTCACCATAAGTTGCTTCGCTCCAATGCTGCTACGCAGCAGTCGGTTCGCTAAAGAGAAGTTTATATTGAAGATTATTAGAGATGAATGATGTTTGGTGATTATATATTAGAGATGAATGATGTTTGGTGATTATATGAGATGTTGGCTTGGAGAGTAGACGTGTTTGCGTAATTTAAGACCCTGCCCACGAGGATGAGATTAAGTGCGAAGTGCGAAGTGGTGCGAAGTGCAAAGTGGTGCGAAGTTGCTGCAAAGTGGTGCGAAGCAGTACTTTATACTTTATACCAATTTTATCATGAATAACATAAAGTAGTCTATTTATCATGAATAACATACAGTAGTCTATTTATAATGAATATCATAAGGTATTCTCTTTATCATGAATAACTTAACGTAGTCTATAAATAGTATAAGAACCAGCAGTTTGATAGAACAATTTGACTGTAACTTTTAGGGTATAGTGTATAAAGTTGAAGTTCTTCTAAATAGTGTCAAACTCTTGGAATTATAGCATTAATAAGTTTAAAGTGTATTCAGTAGCAAAATTATTAGCTACAACTGTTATATATAGCTACAACTGTTTTAGCTACAACTGTTTTAGCTACAAAAGATTCATGTATACCTTGTACAAGTTAAAACAATAATCATCTGTCAGGTTTCTCACACATACTCAAAGAATTCGACGAAGGAGCGAAGGAGCGAAGGAGCGAATGAACGAACGAACGAACGAACGAACGAAGGAGCGAACGAACGAGCGAACGAGCGAACGAACGAGCGAACGAACTCACTTAGGCACTCACTCACTCACGAACGAACGAAACCACGAAGGAACGAACTCACGAACTCACGAACTCACGAACTTACGAACTCACTCACATATTCACGCACTCACTCACTCACGCACTCACTCACATATTCACATATTCACTAACTCACTCACTCACTCACTCACATATTCACGCACTCACTCACTCACGCACTCACTCACATATTCACATATTCACATATTCACTCACTCACTCACTCACTCACTCACTCACTCACTCACTCACTCACTCACTCACTCACTCAATCACTCGCACAATTGGTCACGAACTCACCCAGTCACTGACAAACTCGCTTCGCTCGTTTGTTCTCACACAAACACTCACTTACTCACTCACACATTCACTCAATCACTCGCACAATTGAACTTACCCAGTCACTGACAAACGAGCGAAGTCACTCACTCACTCACTCACTCACTCACTCACTCACTCACTCACTCACTCACACAATCACTCGCACAATCGGTCACGAACTCACCCAGTTACTGACAAACTCGCTTCGCTCGTTTGTTCTCACTCACTCACTCACTCACGCACTCACTCATTCACACACTCACGCACTCACGCACTCACTCACTCACTCACTCACTCACTCGCTTCGCTCGTGCTTCGCTCATGGTTTTTGCAACTTTTCAATGGATTCGTTTCGTCATTTCCTCGAGCTTGTATTTTTGCTCACGTCATACTAAAACACTCTCCTTAGAGTACCTATTTCAAAACAAATGTAGCGAACGAACGAACGAACGAACGAGCGTAGCGAGTTCGTGAATGAGTTCGTGAGTTCGTGAATGAGTTCGTGAGTTCGTGAGTTCGTGAGTGAGTGAGCTCGTGAATGAGATTGTGAGCTCGCTCGTGAGTAAATTATCACTTGTGAATAAGTTTGATATAAATGAGTCCTGCCTATCGCAGCCCTACACATTGTTTGTTTAGGTGATTGATAACTATTGACAATATACTGTATAGTATACTGTATAGTGTATTTTTAGCTATTAAGTATATACTATATACTATTAAGTACCATACTATTAACCATCCACCATATACTATTAATGTATCAAATCACCCACACCTTCATCACCTGATAATAACCTCTCATTATTAATCATTCTTGTCCCTCTACTCATACAGTTTCCTGCTGAAAATCATCCAACACATTTTGTTTTGTATGGGAATTTCAAACGTTGTGTACATTGCGTTCACCTGAAACTTGGTCATCACTTGTGGTGTGCTTCATCATGGGTCATCATGTCTCTGATCTATTCGTGTGGGATCACTCATTTACAAGCTTATGAGCATTGGGCCAATCATTTTAGAGTCTAGGCCAACACCAATCAGCTCGTTTGCTATCATAAACTCTAAAATTTTGTATACCCTACATTTCCAGTATCAAATGCATACGTTTCACGTCCTTCTGTAAAAGCATAGTTACCGTTCTTCGACTTGCACCTCGGCATTATCTCCTCAATTCTAGCACTGCACATTAAGTCTATATTTGTATACTCCTAATATATGAATATCTCTAGGTTCAGTTTCTCTCTGGATTAATTCTCATAATCATTCACTTCCACCTCCACACACGATCCGTTTCATTCTTGTACTTATCCATTTCAAACTATTTTGAGGTACCTTTGTCCCTACATTTCTTTCCATATCCAAATTGAGTAGTGTAGTGGGAGACCGTGATTCTATGCAATATTTCTTTGTAAGCAAAGTTCAAAGTAGTAAGATAAGCATTTGATAGTTTAATTCTCTAGCTCACAAAGACAGTGTGCTCCTTGAAGATTTTCTCACCTTGCATTTCTAGCATCACCACTTGACACTTGAACATGTCACTCGTCCAATCTACAAAATCCACTCACTTGGCGCTCTCACCACCAGGGTGTGCTCAGAAAACCCCATCTTCCTTTCGCATAGCACAATGGATGCTTCACCAATCGATGCCGTGTGTAACTATTTTACATGTATAAACTGTCAGACATAATGAATATGTGAACACACAAAGTGACGTTTCGAAAGTTTATCAAAAATTTCACAAGGGGGGACCCTTGGGAATTTGGTGCAAAAGAGTATTCAAGCTGAGATTTCACAAGGGGGGACCCTTGGGAATTTGGTGCAAAAGAGTATTCAAGCTGAGATTTCACAAGGGGGACCCTTCTTGCCATAAAGAGGAGAAATGACGAAATGAGGAAAAGTAAAAATCATCAAGTTACTCCAAAACTTTATTCACTTTCAAACTCACTCACTTCACTCGCTTCGCTCGTGCTTCACTCGTGCTTCTCTCCCCTCGTTCGTCTTGAGAATTGGCACAATAATTTTATATTCTTATCCTTCAAGGCTCCCATCTCACTCCTGAAACTCACCCTAAAAACCTTGCTGTGATTTGGAGAAACAAACCGACTTTGTAGGCTTATGGAAAGCAAAGTTTCATCTTGGAGCCCGTTCGCAGTCATTTTTCGCAGTCATTTTTCGCAGTCATCACTTTCGAGGCGAGTGAAATCAAGGTGGTATTGTCCTGATAGGCAACACAATGCAATCTTACACTGAGGATATAGGTTGGGTTAGAAATCACGGGCAAACTAAGAAGCGAAACGTTCTACACACGTGATATAATTCGCCAATGGCTCTATGGCAAAGTAGTTAGTTGACAGGCTTTGGGGACGTCTAATTCTTTAACGAACAAGTTACGAGAATAAGCTACGCTCGAAATTGCAAGCACTGATCTCTCTTAAGCAAGCTTCATCGCCATGCTCATTAGAAAACCTCCTCAATACCTTTCTCGCTATGCTAGTGGAAATCACACATGATTGTAATACTCTTAGGAGATACACTCTGCTAAAACTTTCACAAAGCCTATGATTAATAAGTATAATTTTGTCACTTGACCAGCTGATTTGAAAGCCATGAAAGTTTCGTATGTATTAGATTCAGATTTCACAGCCAAGGAGTATAACTGATAAACTTTTGATTTAACAATGTTTGATTTTAATAACCCATATAGTGAATATATTCAAAGGATTTGCTTATTCAGATCAATTTTCGCACTACTCACTCCATTTTTTGCGGCCACTATCAGGTGAGATTAAAGCTGGATGAACGTAAGGAATAAGAAGGCTTCACTAGATGATTTGTATCGTATTAACGAATGAGCGAGCGAAGCGAGTGAGTGAGAAGTGATTAGACGAGCGAAGTGAGTGAGTGAGAAGTGAATAGACGAACCAAGCGAGTGAGTGAGAAGTGATTAGACGAAGCAAGCGAGTGTGTGATTAGACGAACGAACGAACGAACGAACGAACGAGCGAACTTGCTTCGTTCGTCAAATCACTCACTTTGCTCGTGAATCGCTACTCACTCACGCACTTCTCACTTCTCACTTCTCACTTCTCACTTCTCACTTCTCACTTCTCACTTCTCACTTCTCGCTTCTCACTCACTCACTCACTAAACATTAGCTGATCATACACATATACTGGGGATCACACCAAACACACCATTAAATACATTATATCAAAAACTACAGAAAACCCTTAAACCACGCCTTATACACACCTACCTTTGAAACATCATCTCTGTCATCTCTGTCATCTCTATCATCTCTATCATCCATATCATCTCTATCATCTCAAACTCGCATTATATAAAAAAAAACTTCAAATGGCAAGTACATACCTACACTTAAACTCACTAACAATTAGGCTGGAATATCCAAAAAGACAAGCTTACGTAGTAAAAGCAAAAGAAGCGTAGCTAGCAAAATTAGCGAGTTCAAACAAGATACACAAGAGCATGAAAATCCACTTCTTAAGCTACTGAAAACCTCAAAGAAGGAAAAGATGGCAACGAAATCATCCACCTTTGCACAGAATATCCTTAATAAAGTCACCTTCAATACCTCAGGAAGTATATCAAAGTCTTCTGTTAGAAGACGCAAAAGAAAGGAAAAGGAGCAATTGAAACCAAAGATGGATGAATTATTTAGCACCTTGGATGATATTGAAAAGCAATCACCCACCACCAGAGTAGTTGGAGGGTATATTCGTCCTAAAACGCATCAACCAAACGCAAATACCAAGAAGGGTCATCAACAGATTATGATGATTGAGGGAGAGAAGTTTAAGAATGTGATTAAGAGTAGTGAGTTTCGGGAGGATCCTTTTAAGGCTTTGAGAATGGCTATTCAGAGTAGGGACAAGTAACATAAACAAATTCGCTTCGCTCATTTGTTTACAGTGGTGATGATTGTGAATGTGAGTGAATGTGAGTGAGTGTGAGTATGAGTGAGTGAGAGTGAGTGAGCTTGTCAATGTGAATATGAAGAGTAAAGTCACTGCATACTTTCATTTTACTCACTATTCGTTGTATATTATGTCTGAGTGCTCCATCACCTTTACACGTTCATACTGTCTGTCTAAGCCTTGGTTGGTTGGTCGCACGTACTTTTGATTTCTCAGTCACCATTATCAATGACCCTTCAAGTGCCTCGCAACTCCCCCCACCTCGAACATTTATGTCAATCAACTTGCAAGTTTAAGTGTTTTGTCCGGGTTGTTGGAAAGTACCTTATTGTCGTTTTCACTGTATAGCCTCATTAGACTAAATTATAGATACAAAGAAATTGTAAGAGTAGGTTAATGGTGAATGTGTTGATCAACCCGAATGGGTACGGATATAACTTTAGATGATATCAGGCACTGGCAACAGATATATTATCATACTCAATAATCAGTAGTGCTATCTCGTGATTTACAGTTAGTATGAGAAGGCCATGATAAGATTATAGTTGAGTGAAATCGTAAGAGCTAAAAGTCAGAGAGAGTACAAGAATAGTATAATGGTACAAATAGTATTGCAATCATAAATGTCAAGTTTATTTGATCTTCTCTGCATGAGGTAATCCTCCTACTCATATGGTTTATGTAACCGATTATGTAATCAATTAACCGATGTGCACTCGCTGACATAGTCGCAGGTATAAAGGGTAGTAACGCAGACCAAAGAGAAATCATAAATAGTGTTGATAAGCTTCATCACATTCAAATAAAAAGTGGCAACCCATTGATAGTTCCTTCTGGTTTGAGTGAGTCCTAATATAGGAGACACGTGTACTTTGTTACTAACTTTCGACATTTATCATTACCAAATAAGTATCTGGCTGTGCTTGAAAGCGTCAGAGATGTGCAGATTGCAAATGTTGATTGGGAAAGAAAAGCACTAATCAACTTGACGGATAGTTATTTAGGCCCAGAAGCATCAACTGGAATGATGGATTGAATGCTGCAGCACTAACTATATGGCCATTTCATTCATATTTTCATCATTTTCATTTTGCAACCAAAACTGCTGTGTAGGATTTTTGAGAAGGAGTATTGGTGAAGCGTTAAGTGTTTGGAGTTAATGAGAGCGGTACGGGTCTTTAACGTAGTGATACTTTGACTTACGGATACTGGTTTTCCTGGTTATCGATAGTGTAGCATCAAGATCAATGCGAACAAATGAGCGTCGCGAATTTGTGAGTGACTACGCTCATTTGTGAGTGAGTGAGAGATGATATAATGCGAATGATAATGAAGTGGATTGAATGTTAATTACAATGAAGTGGTATCAATAAGTATAAATAAGTATCAATAACTGTCAATAAGTATCAATAAGTATCAATAACTGTCGATGCGTATCAATAAGTATCAATAACTGTCGAAACGTATCAATAAGTATCAATAAGTAAGTCTGGTGAGGGATTCTGGTGATCTCATGGTCCCCTTTACAATTCTATTTCTTTCATAGAAATCACCATGCAGCTCACCATACACAGATCACCACGTACAGGTCATCGTTATCATCCTACAATCATCCTATATTACCCCATTCTATGCTAATCACAATCTGATCACTCACACAAGTATTTACACTCGGAATTCGCTCATATAAATCATACAACTATTGAATATAGTCATAGAGATGTTGTTTAATCTTAGAAGTTTGTAATAGACATGTTGTTCAATCTTAGAAATTAGTCATAGAGATCATGTTCACTCGCATAGCTTGTTCGCTTACAGAATTCTTCAATATGCCAAAAAGTATAAGAATCGTGTAATGGTAAAGCGATTAGATGTATCAGAGCTAACAGCACTGTTTGAATCATAGAAATTTGTATGAATAGAAGTTATATCGAACAATTAGTGTTGAAGATCATATTCAGATCAAAAGGTATCGCTCTCTCGCAGTCGATCAGTCAGTCAGTTAGTCAGTAAGTCACGCAGTCAGTCAGTTAGTCAGTAAGTCACGCAGTCAGTCAGTTAGTCAGTAAGTCACTCACGCACTCACGCACTCACTCACGCACTCACTCGCTCACTCACGCACTCACTCGCTCACTCACTCGCTTCGCTCGTTCGTTCGAAAAGTGTTATGTTTGGCAGAGATTAACTTAATGTCTTTTACAAGCTTTAGAACTTAGCTAATGTTTATTGGTTTAATTAGACCTCTTTATATAGCTATGTATGGTTTGTAGCTTATATATAGATGTTTCGAAGAGGTAATTTGCGTAGCTCGTCTATGGACGTAGGTGCTTTGTCTAACGAACGAGCGAAGCGAGTGAGTTTGGGAGTGCGTTTGCAAAGTACCTCGTCTATGGACGTAGCTACTACGCTTTTTCGTTCGTTCGTTCGTTCGTTCGTTCGTTCGTTCGTTCGTTCGTTCGTTCGTTCGTTCGTTCGTTCGTTC
>JAKUAJ010000285.1:5960-24347 GCA_030562865.1 Kodamaea lidongshanica (nom. inval.) | reverse complement strand
CTATACTTTACCATGCATTTCACTGCTTTGCAGAATTTATACTATTCATATACTTTTTCATAGCACTGTTCAGAATTCATATACTATTCATATACTACTATTCATATACTTTACTATTCATATCACTGCTTCGCTAACTGTACTATTCATATCACTGCTTCGCTAACTGTACTACTCATAGCTCTGCTTCGCTAACTATACTACTCATAGCACTGCTTCGCAGCGCTATTCGTAGTATCAATCAATCAATCCCGTAAACTTCCTATTCTTTTGCTTTTGAACCCTCACCACAATCACACCAAACCATACAACAACCACCAAAATCAAACCAATAAGCACATACTTAAAACCCTTCCACAACCGGGAGATCCATCTGTTGATAAAGGTTGCGTTTTCGTCACCATACTTTTCCAAACGCAACTGGCGTTCTCTTTCTTTTAATCTTTCCTCAGCCTTCTTCAAGCGAATCAAGGACCTTCTCTTTTCCTCATTCTTCTTCTTCTTGAATGCACGGTGGCGTCCTCCTCTTGACGAGTCCTCCTCCTTCTCCTCCACCTTTTCTTCAATCACAGGTTCAGCAACATCTTCTTGAGCTATTAACGCTTCTAATTCTTCAATCGATTCAACTGAATTACCATCGGGTTTATACAAGGCGTAAACTTTATTTTCAAAAATATCCACCGAATGTGACAAGTCTCCGGTTTCGGCGGTGAAACCGAGGTACTTAACCACCGGCAATTGAACGTTTGTTAAAGTGACGCAATTCTTCCAATCTTCATGTACTCCGTGATAGTTGAAATCGATTGACAAGTAACCATTTTTGATGTATACCAAACGCATTTTTGTTTCTCCCGTAGTTGGATTAATCAATTTGGGATCGGCAGAGCATCCGGCCAATCTAGATTCATACCCATCAGTGTTCTTGTTGTATTTGATGCTGCTATCTCCAAGCATCAAATTCACATAAGGGAAGTTCCCACGTCTTCCATTTTTGTAGGTATCCATGAAGATACCCAACCCATTGAAATAGTTTTTGGCACCAAAAACATCGCCAATTGGGGATCTCTCGTTAAGGAACCACACGGCAAACCCATCCCCGTTCATGGTTGAGGACTTGCTGGAGTGGATTCTGAAGGTGACCTCCATCTCAAAGGATTCGGCCTGCACCGGCATTTTGGAGAATAAACTTCCAGCTTGATGTTGATTGTCCGACACAAGACGAACCAAGGAATCTTTCATGATGAGCGTGTTTCCCAACATCTCCCAGTCCTTCATGCGGAAGGAGCTTGTTGGGTCCACGTATGGTTTGGCTATGCTGAGCAGTGACAAGTGGGTCTTTTTCAAGTTTGCCACATTGTTCTTGTTCTGAAGAATGGAATTGAGTTCTTCGGGAGTGTATGACTCGGTTGTATTGCCCGTAAAGAGGTACCAGTATGTGGTGACAAGCACTAGAATGAGTGCAAAGACCTGGAGTGGGCGTTTGTAGTTTAACATGAGTGATGAGAGATCGCGAGCGATTCACGAGCGAGCGATTCACGAGCGAAGCGAGTGAGTGAGTGAGTGAGTGAGTAGCGAATCTTATAAATAAACGAACGATTCACTAGCGAGTGATTAGCGAAGCGAGTGAGTAGCGATTCACTAGCACTCTATGATTTCAATACTATTTTATCATTATATCATATTCAATCATCAAGATAGTGTTGAATGTATAGATGTTACTTTCAAATCGTAGAAGTCAGAAGGAATAGAAGTCAGAAATCAGAAATCAGAAATCACATTCAATCACATTCAATAACTTTGCTCGTTTGAGTTTGTTAGTTTGGGAGTACGAGTACCTTGAAAGGGTAACTGAAATAGTCCTTGTAATAGCCTTGACACAGTCCCTTGTTATAGTCCTTGAGGTAGTCCCTTGAAAGGATACCTGAAACAGTCCTTAATGATCAAATGTTGCCTATACTACAACATTGCACCTGAATAAACTGACTACATGTCACCAATCATCAAGAACATCCTCACCAAAATCCAAAAAGGTATCAAATGTTTCGTACAAATCCTTGCTCATAATTCCTTGAGGATCTGAGAAGGGCCCATCAGTTAAAAATGCCAACCTCGATGTAGACTTTGCAAGAGAATAACTAAAGAGCGTTTGAGTTATTTGTTCATATCACTCACTCACGAACTCACTCACGAACTCACTTCGCTCGTACCTAAGCCTAGCAACATTCAAAGCAGACTTGCAACACTCAAAGCAGCGCAATAATCAAAGTGATTGAAGTTGAGGTTTTAAATTGTGTTTCTGTGATCGAAAGCACATACAAAGTCAAACTGAAACAGGGCAGTTGGGATCTAACAGTCAAACTGAACCATGGCAGTTGGGATCTAACAGTCAAACTGAAACAGGGCAGTTGGGATCTAACAGTCAAACTGATTCAAAGAACATGCTTACAATCTCACACTCAAATTGAAACAGGCCAGTGCTGTATTATACTCTCACAGTACTCATTGGCAATCGTTCAAGTGCACCCAAAGAAATGTCTGCAGGATACCTCAATTGATTCAATTTTTGCAACCAACATCAAGTAGAGCACCAAGTGATATATCAATCCCAGATGATCCATCTGCTTCTTGATGAGTTTACGTTTATTTGTTGTAAAGGTCATCACTAGGGAAACTCGGGGGTTTCTGTCACACATTTCCAGTGATATACATAAGAGTCTAACGTAAAACGCTTTATAGTATGCTTGGCTGGATCATCCAAAGACGTGCTCACCAGTGCAACTGATTAAGAGAAATGTAGACTTTGCAAGAGAATAACTAAAGGGTGTTTGAGTTATTTGTTCATACCTCTTTGAAAGGGCAGGTGAAGTTAATTTATGGTGAGATAGGAGTTGCTGGGGTTTTTGGTATCGACGTTGGCAAAGCGAGCGAGTGAGTGAGTGAGTGAGTGAGTGAGTGAGTGAGTGTGTGAGTGAGTGAGTGAGTGAGTGAGTGAGTGAGTGAGTGAGTGAGTGAGTGAGTGAGTGCGTGAGTGAGTGAGTGAGTGAGTGAGTGAGTGAGTGAGTGAGTGAGTGAGTGAGTGAGTGAGTGAGTGAGTGAGTGAGTGAGTGAGTGTGTGAGAATGAGAGTGCGTGCGAGTGAGTGTGCGTGCGAGTGAGTGTGTGTGAACGAACAAAGTTAGTGAGTGTGAACAAACTCGCTTCGCTCGTTTGTAAGTGATTGCATGCGGGTGCATGCTGACATTGTAACTAACTCTAAGGACCGCCCTATAGGCCAATACATTGACAATCCTATTGTATTTCCCAAGAACAATAAACTTTATCAATTCGTACATTCGTAAATTCGTAACACCCGCAACCTCCTACCCTTACTTGTAGAGTTCAACTCACCATCACCAAGTAACCTTTGATCCCCAACCAAGCCCTAGATTCTCATAAAACTGGAATTTACAGCTAACAAAACGAATACGTTTCCCAGGTTATCCAACAACTTATGGTGTAATCTACAAAAGTACTTGAGGAATACGCAAAGCAGCATATCAAAGCATGGTACATTACATAGAAATCAGTATTAAACAGACAATCTAACTAACAAAAATTATCTTAAAACCTCATTACAAGATTATCAAATGGAACCAGATGTATTCAACTTGGCCAGAATGTAAACCAGGTTCATAAGTGAATTAGCTTTAGATAAGCAAACCACTAATAGAATTGCTATAATCATAAAATCGGTTCATTATACCGGCACGGGTCTTTACGGGTCTCAACCATCACAGATGTAATGTATACACTACTGCCATTTTACATCACTTGTTTCTTTTCATTTTTCTCATTACATGGTGACCCCAGTTGAGTCCTTAGCTATAGTTTGCGCGAAAGAATCACTTGATTCAGACCCAACACTTGGTGAGATGTAGATTGATAGAGAAGAAACAAATGCACAGCACGAATGAGCTCAACGAGTGACAACAATTCGTATTCTAATCAAGGAAATGGTTTAGAAATCAAACCATACAATACTATTAAACAATCATTTTATTCGAATCGTGCATCAAGCATAGCCATCAAGCACAAATTCACTTATATACAAAACTCCAAGATAATCACCTTTAAAAACACCTTCAAAGTCTCCTTCACTCACCACCTCTCAAAAACAACAGTCTTGAAAGCAAAGTCTCCGTGACCCACCACCTCCACCCATTACCTCCCAAAAAAAACAGTCTTGAAAGCACTCTTATAAGTCTCCTTCTTCTCCCCCTTAATCTCCGCCATCAACCGGGAGTAGTACTCGGGGTTGCCCTTTGGCTGTAACAACTTTTCGTCGAGCTTATAATAGTTCTTATACTTGTCATTCACCAAATCCCTAAGTGATGCGTATTGCAACTTCAAGTCCTTTTCCGAGATGCTCTGAACAACTTCGGGATCTTGGAAGCGCTTGAGCATCACGTCTTTAAACGAGGCGTAGTGCTTGAGGCGGTCCTTGGGGAGGAGCTTCAAGAGGGACACGGTTTTCTCTGTGATTTCTGCCCTTGACATGATTTTTTTCAATGCGATTGGAGGGTAAATGGTTAATGAGGGAGAGTATGTGAGTGTGTGGGTGGGTGTGTGGGTGTGTGTGTATGTGATGTAACTATATAACTCTATTAAACGATTCATGTCATGTTTGTCGTACCCATCAAATATCTTGACTATCGGTGAGTCTGCTGCAAATACATTGCTAAGTATTCAGAAATAACCAAAAACCAGATGAAATCAACGGGTGATCCCGAGATGATGTATTAAATGTATACAAGTTTAGTTAAAATAAGTGAGTTTGTGAGTGAGTTCAAGTGCAACCTGCTCTTATACTTTACACATGTTCTTAATCAACACTCTTATCACTAGCTTAATAAAGCCACTTTGTTAGATATTTTTAGGGATCCAAATGAAAGCTTCCATATCATTTGGTATCAATCAAGTGGTTCAAGAGCCACTAAACTCTCTCTCCAGCTTTTTTTTTAGCGTTTGGGGAAGAGTTGTATTAGAGAATTTGACGAAATCTGTAGATATTGTTCTTGTCAAAATATGTCATATCTGGGTGCAAATTGTGTGCGGAATTGGTGGCATGCAGCTTGAGAAGTCACGAACGAGCGAAGCGAGTGAGTGAGTTCGTGCGTGAGTAGCGAACTTTGACTGAGTCATACAGCACTTGTCTTCGCAACTCATATGTGTGAGTTGTTTCGGAAAATCAATGATTGATGTGTTTTAGTAGCTTGACTGTGAAGGTTAGTACGAACGAACGAACGGACGTACTGGTACTCACGAACGGACGTACTGGTACTCACGAACGGACGTACTGGTACTCACGAACGGACGTACTCGCACTCACGAACGGACGTACTCGTACTCACGAACTCGCACTCAGTCAGAATCACTCAGGTACTCACTCAATCACGAGCGATTGTGAGTTGGTGAGTTTGAGTTGGTGAGTCGAAGTTCGTTCGTTCGTTCGTTCGTTCGTTCATTATGTGAGTTTGCTAGTTGGCTCGCACATCTACTAACTCTTGCCAGTAACTTGCTAACTAAATCCAGGCTCGTGTTGGATCACTTGTTAGGACCAAGCTTGAGTTGGATCACTTGTTGGGACCAAGCTTGAGTTGAATCACTTGTTAGGACCAAGCTTGAGTTGGCTCACATGTAAACCATCTCTTGTAAGTTATGTCATTAGCTCAAATTGTAAGCAAAAGCTTCACTTCTATTTTTTTGGTTCCTCCTTATACAAATGTATGTGTCTGGGTGCAAAAAATATAAGCTCCAAAGACCCGTACCGCAAACTCACTCGGTTTGCTAACATTCATTATAGATTCATACATTATTCTCATAGTACTTCTTTGCAGCGTTATTATCTTGAATGGCTTGTATAATGCATTTGAATGTTTAAATGCTAGATATTCCAAAAGAATAAAGGTTTTCAGTTGGTAATCCAATATCTCACTCATATAACATTTCTTTCATATACAATATACTCAACGTGTAACCGTTCCAAGTGGTGTACCTGACTTGAGCGAGCGAGCAAAGAGTGAGTTTTTGATTGAACACTTGAGTATGAATTCGAACATGACTGAGACACTGAATATCAATTGGAGTATGATCAAGACACTGAACAACAAATGGGGTACTCGCGAACAAACGAACGAGCGAACAAACGAGCGAAGGGTTTGGTTAAGAAGGTGGTTCCCTTTAAGCTGAATCGAATTGAAACTTTAGCTTTATATTCTGTACAAATCACATAGCATTGTTGAGCAATGTTAAAAGCTACGTTCGCAGCATTTCGCAGCAATATGGCACTTTACGGGAGAAAAGATTCAGAAAGACAAAGCTACACTGAGAAACTCATAGCACTGCGAGTGGCTATTAATGATATGATAGAATAAAACTAGAATAATGACATATCAATGACATGTTTATAACAGATTAATGTGTAGACTGCTGCGAAGCAGCCTTGGAGCGAAGCGACTATCATGTATGGTGCCTCTCAATGTACTTTAGCGAAGCGACTATCATGTATGGTGCCTCTCAATGTACTTTAGCGAAGCGACTATCATGTATGGTGTACAACACCTCTCAATGGACTTGAGCGAAGCGACTATCATGTATGGTGTACAACACCTCTCAATGTACTTGAGAGAAGCAACTTTCATGTGTCTGAAAGGTTTGTTGCATTAATAATTGAGGTGAAATGATATAGATGATAGAGGTATAGAGTTGAAATGGTTGAGGTTGAAATGATAGATGTCGTATTTAAATTAAAAGATTCGCTACTCACTCACGAACGCACACACACACTCAAAGGATTAACTTATCACAATATATTAGTATAATACTAAATACACACATTGGTGAAACTACTCTCGTGTTTTTCTGTATAAAGGGATGATAGGCGAACGAGCAAAGCGAGTGAGTAAGGGAGGAAGTGAGGGAGTGAGGGAGGGAGTGAGGGAGGGAGTGAGGGAGGGAGTGATGGAGGGAGTGTGAGGGAGTGCGTGACTGACTGAGTGCAAGTTTTGATCAGGTTGTTGCATTTCTGAAAATCTGAAAGAATCAAGAGCACCAACAATATTACAACATCGGGGATACCAAGGTTAAATGCATGGTAACTTGTTTGATTTGGGTTTATATTTCGTAGCCATTACAATTGGACCATTTAGAACCATCAAATAGTACCAGATGTGTTATTAGCCAAATGGCCATCATGTCAGCTATGATTTTTAACTATTGATGATATTCGCTAATGTACAAATTGTTTAATTCATAGATCAGATTCAGATATTTGCTACTCAAGCGAACGAGCGAATGAGCGAACGAGCAAACGAGCAAACGAGCGAAGCGAGTTTGTGAGTGTACCGGATTCGCTTCTCACGAACGAACGAACGAACGAACGCTTTGTTCGTCACACACACACACTCACTCAAACAATCACTCACTCACGCACTCACTCATAGTATTCGACTCATATTTGGATCATAAAAAATCGCTGCACACTCACACTCTCGCTTCGCTCGTTTGTTCGTTATGTTGCAAGGTGACACTTGATATGACCAGCAGATATGATGCATTTTGGCAATCCAAGGTGGTTCTGCGAAGCAATGGTAATAGTTTAGTATACGAATTTCATAATAACACTAGAGTAAAGCCATCATGGGTACGTTCCGTTCCACAACCCTTCCCTAAAACCTTCACAAGTACTTTACCTTATGGTCTTGGTTATCAAAAGCATTGGGATAATCATGTCTGTATATTACGCGTACCACCCAAACCCACTTTGAATCATATCTGTATCTTTGGAGTGTATTCGTAGTGCTGCAAAGCAGTAGTGGTGATACTACATTATACAGTGCAAAGTAAAGTTTATACTCTCTTTTCCGCACCATTCATATAGGCTAATCCTTGGATGTTCCCATATGAAATGTCTTGGACGCAAGTAAGGTGAAATGTCTTGAGACGGTCGTGTCTGAGATTGTTCTTTAGTCCAACTTGTTATACTTAACTACTCACCAACTTTTCTCTACAAAGCTTTTCTAGTGCTGCGAAGCAATATCGATCTCACTCAATTGAAGTACTATACACTTGTAGTACTGCCAACGCTAGTGGAAGGAATGACGTTGGATGAATGGGTGATGGCTAGAGAATTGATGTGAATAGTGAAAGGTGAAGCCTTAGAAGTAAATGATCCAACAAACTGACTCACAAACTGGCTGACTCAAGTAGTGCTGCGAAGCAGTACTATGAGTGCTGATACTCACGAACGAACGAACGAACGAACGAACGAACGAGCAAACTCACTCACAAACTCACTCACAAGCTGGCTGACTCACGAACTCACAAATTAGCGAACATATGAGCGAACATATGAGCGAACAAATGGGCTGCGCTCACTCACTCACGAACTCACTCACAAACTCACTCACAAACTCACTCACAAATTCGCTTCGCTCATTTGTTCGCTCATTTGTTCGCTCGTTTGTTCGTTCGTTTGTTCGCTCATTTGTCGCTCATTCGTAATGCCCAGACTAATCTTCATCCGTCACGGACAAACCGAATGGTCGAAATCCGGTCAACACACCTCAACAACCGATATCGAACTAACCCCCTTTGGCGTGGAACAAGTCAGAAAGGTTGGAACCCAACTAATCGGTCATGATAAATTCTTAAAGCCAGAGAATATCAAGTACATGATTTCATCACCTCGAGTGAGAGCTAAAAGCACCATCAACTATCTCACAGAGAATTTGAGTGCTGAACAAAAGGCCAAGATCGAGATCATGGTTAAAGATGATATCGAAGAGTGGAAGTATGGTGATTATGAAGGTCTTCTCACCAAAGAAATCAAAGCCCTTCGTAAAGATCGAGGATTTGAGAACGAATGGAGCATCTGGCGTGATGGGTGCGAAGGTGGTGAAGACTATAAACAAGTTACATTAAGATTGGATAGATTTATCCAATACGTCAAGCTGTTGCATGAGCCTGCATTTGCCAAGAATGAAGAGTGCGACGTTGTAGTTGTTGCACATGGTCATATTTTAAGATGTTTGGTTGCACGTTGGATTGGACTTGACATAAGCTCAAATCCGAATTTCTTGATTGACACTGCTAGTGTTGGTGTTTTGAGTTATGCTCATGGAAGTATTCATGAGCCTGCTCTTTTATTAGGTGGGGCGTTTTCAGTGTAAAGAGGAGGAACGAGCGAACGAACGAGCGAACGAACGAACGAACGAGCGAACGAACGAACGAACGAACGAACGAACGAACGAACGAACGAACGAACGAGCGAAGCGAGTGAGGAGTGAGGATTGAGTGAGGAGTGAGTGAGGAGTGAGGGGTGAGCGAGGAGTGAGGAGTGAGGAACGAGCGAAGCGAGTGAGTTGGTGAGGAGTGTGGGTGAGTGAGTGAGTGAGTGAGTGTGAGTCAGTGCGTGCGAGTGTGAGTGAGTGAGTTAGGAGTGAGTGCGTGCGAGTGAGTGGGTGAGGAGTGAGTGGGTGAGTGAGTGAGTGAGTGAGTGAGTGTGAGTCAGTGCGTGCGAGTGTGAGTGAGTGAGTTAGGAGTGAGTGCGTGCGAGTGAGTGTGGTCAGTGCGTGTGTGTGAGTGCTTACGTGAGTGAGTGCGTGCGAGTGAGTGCGTGCGAGTGTGATTCAGTGCGTTCGTTCGTTCGTTCCATTACGAGCGAACTTTGCTCCTTTTCGCCACTCACGCACTCGCTTCGCTCGCTCGCTCGTTCGTTTATACTTATTGTTTAACATTTATTAGTTTGGACTAACTTATTTTTCATTATCATAATCATGCTTCTCTATTCTTTCAATCGTAATCATACTTCTCATGCTTCGCCATGCTTCGTCATACTTACTCCTTATTATCATCTGTTTCTTCCCAACCGTAGTCACATCTTTTACCCCACCACAGTTAATGCATTGTATATACCCATCCAAAACTTCTCCACATTCATACCCATGGCAATTTTTGTCAAACCAGGACCTTCAACCACGGATTCACCGGCATGGTCACCATTTGCAACCACGTGGATTTTCTTCTCCTCAACCACAAACTCGGAATCCAGATCCAAGCCCAAGATCACCGTCAAGGCATACACAGCCACAGGGTCATGGATAGGAGGCTGGTTGATTGTATGGAACTTCAAATTAGAACGATAGGAATAATCAATCACACTACCGAAAAAAGGCAGAAGCTGCATTACTTTTTCTCGTACACTTGGAGTAGCCACAGCAGAATGAGTAATGTTTAAGGGACTTAGAATAGTGATGTCACCCAACTTGTCAATCACATGGCTTGCAGCTACTGGATCCAGGAAAAAGTTGAATTCTGCATATTGGGTAACGTTACCAAACCCAACGGCACCACCCATGATAGATAAATGCTTGATGTTTGATTTGAAATCAAAGTCAGGATAGGTGTTTAAAAGATTGGAGATGTTGGTGAGAGCTCCAGTACATACAAGTACCAATTTTCCTTTATGTAAAAGTATCGACTTATATAGTGCTTCAAGATATGTCATGTCGGTTGCAACCTTATTGGTTGTATTCTCGGGGATCATTACGTCACCCAATCCAGAATCTCCATGGATATAGCTTGCAAAGAGAGCTTCTTTTTGTAAGGGTTTTTCGCTACCTTCATATACTGGGATTTTGTATTGTCCGAGGGTGTCTAGGATGGCGAGGGCATTATGGGTGGTTTTATGCACGTTGGCGTTACCGTAAACTCCCGAGATCCCCACCACTTGGAGCAATGGGTTGCTTACGGCGAGGAGAATTCCGAACGCGTCGTCCGTACCGGGATCGCAATCGATCCATACTGGTGTCTTTTCTATGGTCATGTTTCCTATGTTGTTTTTTTTTTGGGTTATTTATACCCCATATATATATATGGTACGATTGTTACACAAAAACCAAGGATTACGGGGACGTTTAAATGGTTATGAAGATGTAATCGGAGATTAAAGGAGATGTTTCAACAAGAGAATGAGAAGCAATAAGAGATGTGAGGATTATGACCATACTTGTCATCCATTTCAAAAGGATGACCTCGGATTCCAAAAATAGATGACTACCCCACAATGATTTTGTCACATGAAGGTAGGTTCACAAGGGTAGTCCAATATTCATATCGTACTCTACGAGCGAAGCGAGTGAGTGAGAGAGAGAGTTCTTCGTGTAGTGCATATTTATTCTGATTCATATCGACTACACTATTCTCATGTATGCTTAATATATACACGCAATAAATAAAACAAAACTCAGGCCATGCACCGTGTCTCCTTGAATGGATTTCTCAGCATTGTCATTCACCAATGGTATTTATGCAGATTGTTTAAAATGGTACGCCCAACACTGTTATTGACCTTTTGAAGTCTGGGTGTTTATTAAAGTCCACTCTTTATGAGCTGACGGTGTCTCAGCTGACTCGATATAGCTGACTCGATATAGCTGACTCGATATTAGACTATTTATCACCTGACTGTGTCTCAGCTGACTGTGTTTCAGCTGACTCTTTATCATTCAAATTCTTCGCACTTGACTCTATATCATTCAAATCTGTATCATCTGACTCGTTCGCACCCAACTTGGTCGCACCCAACTTGGTCGCACCCAACTCGTTCGCACTCGACTCCTTCGCACCTGACTTGGTCGCCCCCTTCTCACTCAACTCTTTCTCACCTGACTCGGTCGCACCCTCCTCACTCAACTCTTTCTCACCTGACTCGTTCGCACGCTCCTCACTCAACTCTTTCTCACCCCCACCCATCTCGTTCTCCTTTTCCTCTGAAACCTTCTCACCAATGTAACCCTCAATCTTCTCATGTATAATCATTCCAACTCTTCCAATAACATCTTCACCCCATGTAACATCACAATGGTCATAACCTTCGATTTCATAAACATCCAAGTTGGAACCTTGGGAATAGCTTGGTTCATAATATCTCATATGTGTAATCAATCTCTTACAATCAACCAAGTTATCCTTAAGACCTGAGAATATGACAATAGGGAAATTAATATGTTGTAACCAAGGCTTTGAAAATTGAAAGTAATAACTTTGATTTGGTTCATTTGAATATGGTTGACAATGATTACCATTATAATAATCACTCTTAGGTAAAAGCGCAGCAGCAAAACCCTCGGCACATGAACCATTCAACCACCAATTCATCAATTTTGACAGAACAAACGTTACAGTGAAGAGAGAGTCGATATGACGGATTTTGGAGTCTTTGGACCAATTGGATGATTTCCAACCAAATAACGACTTGTAAATGATATAACATAAAAAGTTAAATATTGACGATTTACCCAAGAGATTCCGACTTCTAGACATATTCGGTAAGAACGAATTGATTCCAAATAGAAGCTTAAATGTCCTTCTACTTCTATGATATACATATCTTAAGAAATCTCTCTCATAGAATAATACACCAGGGAATATAGCTGGGGTTAAGGGGAAAAACATCTCAATCTTATCATGAAGATAACTTAGATCTGGATTCTTAAGCATAAGAAAGGTTTGGGTACACCCTTGAGAATGAGCAACCAAAAAGAGTTTGGAATGATTGGGCTTATTACCTAACACCAGGTTTATAACACTTGGTAAATCTTTATATGCCAAGTCTTTAATATCCCAATCCCAATATTGAGAGTTATGACGTAAGCTACCTTGTAAGATATGTTTAGGCTCGTAGTTTGATCTATTTGTTCCGAACCAAACGTCATAACCCATTTCGGTAAAGTAATATGCTAATGAGTTTTGACCCCCAGTTAAGAAACATCCAGCACTGCTAAGAAGTCCATGTTGCATTAATAATGGTGGCTTCTGTTTAAGTTGTTCTATTGTGTCTTTAGGGTTCACTAGTCTATAAATAGAAATCGCATATCCATCGTCCGAAACAACAGGATATTCTTTCAATTCAAGTCCCAATTGCAGAGCATAATACCCAAGATCTTTGGTGATCTTTAACTTGGGGGTGTTTGGATACGCTTTGCGCGGGGTATAATTCTGACATTTTTGCTCCTCATTTGGTTGAAAGTGTCTTTCCTGTCCTGATATCAAATGATAAATGTGTCCAATGATTGCTCTTAGAAATAAGCTTGAAAGGAATATGAGTGATCCAATGTATGATATGACAATCAATGATTTTTCATATAACCAGTTCTTCATAATCAATACAGATGAACTATTCAAATGTCTGTTTTGATAATTACAAGCCAACCTTTATGGTATATATACAATTTCAATGTTATGATCAGCCTATTGTTAATTCAGCCACTATTAGAGTAGGTGCAGCAGTGGTAGTAGGTGCAGCAGTTGTAGCAGGTGCAGCAGGTGCAGCAGGTGCGTCAGGAACATCAAATCCCATAGCCTGTCCGGGAGAGGTCACTTCAGGGAGGCGGGGGCAGAAAAAAAAAACACCAGCACTCTGTTAGGGCTCCAGCCCTGTATCTGCCATGACTAAGGAATGACCCGCATACACGTGCCGCTCGTTTAACGCGCATCCTGCATATATACATTTACTTTGGAACTCACCTTTCATTACGTAACCACGGAGAATTGGTCAATTGGATAGGAAAATTTTCACATAGTTTTGATACACATATCATCGAAAAATGGGTAAATCGTATGTACAATAAGAACCAATCACAGGTTATGATCAATTCAGGACAGAAACAAAACCTTGTGTCTATAATGAACCAACTAACATAATCTAGTCGTGGTTACAGATCTGGTACTCGTTACGCTTTCCAACGTGACTTCAAGAAGCACGGAGCCATTGCTTTGTCCACCTACTTGAAGACCTACAAGGTTGGAGATATTGTTGACATCAAGGCCAACGGTTCCATCCAAAAGGGTATGCCTCACAAGTACTACCACGGTAAGACCGGTATCATCTACAACGTTACCAAGTCCGCTGTTGGTGTCATTGTCAACAAGGTTGTCGGTGGTAGATACATTGAAAAGAGAGTCAACTTGAGAGTTGAACACATCAAGCACTCTGCTTGTCGTCAAGAATTCTTGGACAGAGTCAAGTCCAACGCTGCTTTGAAGAGAGAAGCTAAGGCTAAGGGTGAAACCGTCCAATTAAAGAGACAACCAGTTAAGCCAAGAGAGGCTCGTGTCATTACCACCGAAGGTAATGTTCCACAAACTTTGGCTCCAGTTGCTTACGAAACTTTCATTTAAGCGGGAGATGTAATTGTGTATACTAGTGCATATTGGAGATGTTTAATTGTAGGGTGACAACCAAAAGAATTTGACAATCTGTATTAGTCAGGCATGATTAGGCATACCTTGTAATGTATTCAGGCATGTTTAAGCATATCTAATGTATTCAGGCATGTTTAAACACATCTTGTAATGGAAATGCACGTTTAAACATCTTGTAATGTATTCAGACATGTTAAAACATGTAATGTATTAGTCAGACTAAAGGTTATCACTCACTCGCACAAAATTTGCAACCAATTCCAAATGGGCGCATGTTAGCACTGCCACTTTAATAGTTCAAAGCCCGCTTGACACAACCCAATGGCGTGGCTTGTACACTTTGTTCTAGTTTGATATGTAATTGAATCAAAGGTGGACAATGAATTGGTTACATCAGTAAAAGATGAACAGATTAATCCAATAATTACCAAAGAACGAACAAACGAGTGAGTGAGTGAGTGAGTGAGTGAGTGAGTGAGTGAGTGAGTGAGTCAGTGAGTGAGTGATGTCAAGAGAAGCCAAGTTGAAAATTTTAAAGCAGCAAAGCGTACAGCTATAAACAAACCGTACAGTTATAAGGCTTCTATTCATGTGTAGGTGATTTGGATGACATGAAAATTGTTAGTGAGCAGACAATATCAAACATAGTGCACCAGATACAGTACACCAGATACAGTACACCAATTAATGTTCACCAGTAAAAGTACAATAAAGTGGATATTGAATCATTTGAAAGCACATACATCTAGTGTGAATATCCACGTCAAACACAATCAGATTGTTTATGTAATTACGAATGAACGTTCTCATATGTAGCACCTTCTCACGCACGAACAAACGAGGGAGAGCATACGAACAAATGAGGGAGAGCACACGAACAAACGAGCACACGAACAAACGAACGAGTGACAAAAAACTTTAAACTTTATACTCTCTTACTCTTTTAAACTAACACACATAACGGGCGGCACGTTCATCGTGCTCTCCATTCTGACACCACCTCGCTCACCTCGCATCGCTTGTCGCTTAGTGTGCACACATAACTAACACATGCCATATTCATAGACATTTTAATAAACATGTAATCAACACCTTGGCCCAAATTGTTCATTGCAAGTTCTCTTTGCAATCAAAGATGGATATTAGAGATTATTAAAGATGAATGTGATAACCAATGATTGAAAATGACTATGAAATGACAGAATTTAACCATGAACTGACTGCGAATAGTCCAAAAAATGACCGAAAAATGAAAGAAAATGGCTGCGAAAAGGTTAACAAATGACAGTAAATGACAGAAAATACCCAAGAATTGGCTATGAAATGATAGAGGAATACCTACGAAAAGCCCACAATTGTATTGAAAACCTACGAAATACCCGCAACTGTATCGAAAACAACCAAATGTCTTTGAAAGCATTGGTTTAGAAGAAACGAAACGTGATATTCACCAAGGGGGGACCCTTGCGAATTGGCTGAAAAAATCATTCATTTTCACCAAGGGGGGTCCCTTGGAAGTATCAAAGTAAAATCCAAAATTCTCATAATAGCCATGGTTTAACAGTTGTACAAAAGTTGAAATACGTATCATCTCCAAACAAGCATAAAAACACCATATGGGCCTTCTATGGCTGTCTTTAAACCATCCAAAGAAGCCCCCAAACACCATCCCAACTCATTCTGTTGATTGTGGCTGCAATCCTCAATTTTGTGTAGGAAGAATGTCATACTCATATAATAGGGTAGTCCAATCACCATTTGACATAGTGTGGTGTGTGTAGTATCTTCTCTATAAAGAGAATGAGTGTAGGGTGGTCTCAGAGATTGTAATTTAGTAGAATATTGGGGTTAACAGAAAGGATATTAGTTAGAGGACATGACAACCGAGTACCAACATTGAATATTTGATCTTAGCCGAATGTACAATGTACAAATTGGAGTTGAAAGTTCTGATTAAAGTTGAGCCGAATACGTTGACCGATATAAAAAGTACATTGAAACCGATAAAGTTGACTGTATTCTCGGTATAAGTTCACCGTAAGTGAGCTCCATGAATGGAACTGAGGCAAAAATATCTCACCCTCACTCGTTCAAACCGAATCAATTGCATCTAGATTTGAACTTGAGCAAACAGCTTGAAGAGGGGGATTGACTTAGCATCTGAGGGATAGCTTGTATTTGGGAGCTAGGGTAAAAATGTTAGCTGTAAATACCGAGTCGTACACCTAACACCGGTATATTAGTACTTTTGGCTTGCCTTATCAAACTTATTGTAGAATGGAGATAGTATTCCTAGAGTTAGGATTCTAGTGTATAAGGGAGGGGGTATCTGAGGTATTACGATATGTGGAAACGTGAAGGAGTAATTGAAAATATCCTATGGCAACCACAAGGTGGCAGGACACCGGTCTATTCGGCAGTCTCTGGGGCCCGAAAGACAATATCAATTAGGCGTACTAATCAAAATAAAAAACAACCACTAACAGTCACAGTCACTCTCACAGTCACTCTCACTCGCAAACTCACAGTCACTCTCACTCGCAAACTCACTCACTCGCAAACTCACTCACTCTCACTCACTCACTCTCACTCACTCTCACTCACTCACTCACTCACTCACTCACTCTCACTCACTCTCACTCACTCACTCTCACTCACTCACTCACTCACTCACTCTCACTCACTCTCACTCACTCACTCTCACTCACTCACTCACTCACTCACTCACTCACTCGCTTCGCTCGTTCGTTTGGCTCGTTCTATATATACTCTAAGGATAACAGTCATGTAATCTACCTTTTACAGTGGCAATTTATGTCATAATAACTAACCAGCAAATAGAGGGATCAGTGCCTGTGAATACAGCACTGCAATCTCGTAAGAAATTGCTGGTTGAAATCTCAGGCAGGAGCCTGAGATGACAACTGGAATTTTCGACGACAACATAGGGGGGTACCCTATGGACACGCCTGTGGCGTAAGTCACCTCTAAGCCTCGTCAAGACTCATACAAGCGAAGCGAGTAAATGGGTGAGTGAGTGAGTGAGTGAAAGCGTGAATATAAGAATAAGATATAAGAATTTCTCACTCACTCACTCACTCACTCACTCACTCACTCACTCACTCACTCACTCACTCGCTTCGCTCGTTCGTTTCGTTCGTTCGTTCGTTCGTTCGTTCGTTCGTTCATTCGTTCGTTCATTCATTCGTTCGTTCATTCATTTATTCCTTCACACCAAATTATAACCAAAATATCAGCATTTATCGCACCACAACTCTTGTAGAGATGACATTACCAACTATGATTTCCATCAAAATGTCCCAAAATTGAAAGCATTAAATATTCATTAGTGATTATTCGTCAACTTTAAAGTTATCAACTCCAAGCTAACTCTTACCAACTACAAACGAGCTCTTCCAGTCGTCTCTTCCAGCCTTCTCCGCTCGTTTGCTTGTTACAAACCTGATTGAATTCCTGGTGCTAGAGAAATTAATGTCTGACAAGAGCTGCTATATGAGGCGATTGCATGAAAACGCTGCTATAGCAGGCGATTGTATCAAAAAGCTGCTATAGAAGGCGATTGTATCAAAAAGCTGCCATATGAAACGATTTTATCACTGCTATATGAAACGATTTTAATAAAGAGTTGATGCAAACCAAGAAATGTGGGTATTCAATCATTGTCACCAAACACTCATGGTATACACGCCAATTAGAGAACTCTATTGTATAATACCTCCACGTACAGTATTATAAACCCGAATCGTACTCTAGTATGCTCGTCAAGCCTCGCATACTATACCCTGCTCATTATATCTTACACTCTGTTATGCTTATCAGGGAATCATCCTTAACTCTTATTGTAGTCTAGCTAGTTAAAACTAAGGTACTTCTAATACTGAGGATTCCGACTACCTTATATAGTCGCGAGTCCTCCTACATGTCCGAGACCTGAAACTTGGTATTCCCGAAGTGGTAATCGTAACCACTTCTAACTCTCACAGTGATAATCATAATCACTGGACCGACACCCAATCAGAGCATGAGTAGCCTTACTCATGACTCTGAAACTCGGTGTCCACCCGGGAGTACTTCTACTCCGGTATTTCTGTAACAGCTAAGCCTTGATAGAGTTACCCGATCA
>JAKUAJ010000284.1:0-24485 GCA_030562865.1 Kodamaea lidongshanica (nom. inval.) | reverse complement strand
TGACTCATTGAGCTAAATTCACTTAAGCGCTACTAGTCCGACACGTTCACAAAGTCTAACGAACCAGCTTATCTACAACATCGTAACAGAAGCCCACTTATCCTAAGTCGGCCTCCCCCTACTCAACCTATTAAAGCTTTTGATCCGTTGACCCTAACCAGGTAAGCGCCTATATATAATAATATACCGCTAACAGTAACCCACCAAACAAATCCGCTTCGCTCATTTGTGAGTGCGAGTGACCTGATCGCTAGGCATGACTGCAACGGCAATTATGTATAGCGCAGGAAGAATGGTGATATATCCCAATATTAACCATTAACAGTATACCGCTAACATGAACTGCAAACTATAAAGAATTCGGCATGGAAATTGGTATGGTGACTTGGTAGCGCCAACTTGGTAGCGCCAACTTGGTAGGGTAGCACGCTCACTTGGTAGCATGCCCACTTGGTAGGGTAGCGCATATTCACTTTTACATGTTCTATCATCTTGGTAGCCAGTCCCCCCACTTCTACATATTCTATCGAATATCAAACTTAATACATGAGGTTACTTACAACACAAACGACACTACAACTACTTTTTAATACAGGATGTGTAACCCACCGGAGTAGCAAACAGTTTGTGCGTGAGTGAGTGAGTGAGTAGCTAACTTGTTCGTGCGTGGTTCGTGAGTAGCAAACAGTTCGTGCGTGGTTCGTGAAAACAAACAACCAACTAGCCAAATTTGATTTGAAAGTACTGTCAACATTTCCGGTGAAATTCTAATCTATTGAGATCAATAAAGTTTAGTACACTTGATACCTTTGTGGACAATGATTGTAAGTGTTTAAATTAGTGGAATGGAGAAGCTTGGCGGGTTCTGATGCTCGAAGAGTTGCATTGTTGTTAAATGGCTGCAAGCTACTCAACCAAATTCTTAGATACGACAACTTTGAGTCATGAAAATATCACCGGTAAACTGTGGGGTTGATTCTGTTTCAATATTAGCTAAGCAAATTGAAGATTATGAGATTGATAGTGTTGATATTGAGAGTATTGATATTGAGAGTATTCAATTGGTTGCACTCACCCATTGTCAATTTCGTAGTTTTTCAACATTTTTTGGTAATTATCATCACTATACTCTTTTGGTGGTTTAAACAACGGATATAAGAATTCAAACTCAGCACAACCATATATGTATATTCAGAGATCATAGAAAACGAACGAGCGAAGCGAGTGAGTGAGTGCGTGAGTGCGAACATTGGAGTGAGTGAGTGAGTGAGTGCGAACATTGGAGTGAGTGAGTGAGTGAGTGCAAACATTGGAGTGAGTGCGTGAGTGCGTGAGTGCAGACATTGGAGTGAGTGAGTGAGTGAGTGCGAGTGAGTGCGAATGCAGTGGCTCGTTCTTTCGTTCGTTCATTCACTCCTGAGCAAGTGCAAACGCAGTGGTTCGTTCGGTCGTTCATTCATTCGTGCGATCACTTGACTGACAGAGTACCGACAACAAACATTCGTACCTTTAATAACTAACAAATCGGTCTCATTATTGTTATCATACAAATGACAATTAAATAGAATATTCAAATCATCATATAAATTGATCATTCTCATACAATCACTCACACTCACGCACTCACACTCACTTTACTTCTTCGTTGATTGCACCTCTCTACCTAGCTTTGGTAAATTCTTATACAAATAGTTGGGAATAGTCAATTGGCCTACTCTCACTCTGACATTGCTGAACTTTAGCAGATTACATCCTTGATCACACACTCACTCACACACACACTCACCCACACACACTCTTCCCTCGTTCGTTTTCTAGTGGTATAAAAGCTGAGAGTACCTTTGTTAGCGGTATACGGCTTAATATTAGGTTATATAACCATTCACTCATGTCTTACCTCCCGCAATAACGTGGCTCGCTCTACTCGGTCACACACAAACTCTCGCACTTGAGTGAGTTAGTTAGAAGCGAAAATGAGTTCGTGAGTATCAGGCACTCATAGTACTGCTTCGCAGCACTACTCACTCACTCACAAATTTGCTTCGCTCATTTGTTCGTCTTTAAAGTTGGCCATGATTATTGTCAACTATACTCGCTTTGCATATTGCAGTACACGTACTCCACTATACTCGCTTATAATTGCAACACGTTACACGTACTCCACTATACTTATAACACAATACACATACTCCACTATACTTGCTTATAATTGCAACACAACATACATACACTCGCTTATAATTGCAATACGACACACGCACACGCGCTTATAATTGCAACACACAAATGCTCAATGACCGCATCAGTCCAAACGTCATACCCGTTGACCTGCAGATGGGTTATCATAATAATCTATATATTCTGATAAAGTGAATTCAGCTTGAAGCCAACTGTGTAGATGATACCAACGCTCCAACCTATGCTCAAACTATTAATCAATGCTATTTGTTAAGCTTAACGGGCTGAGATATACCCATCCTCATTGGTTTCGGTGTGAGATTCTCGAATCAATCAGATGGGTCGTCGAGAGGAAATTGTGATTCTGCAGGACTGGAGTCGTCAATATCTATCAGAGAATTAACTTGACGATAAACAGCAGTCGATGTTAGATTAACTTTATATCTGTTACAAGCTTTAGAACTTAACTAATGTTTATCGGTCGAGTTAGACCTCTTTATATAGCTATGTATGGTTTGCAACCTATATAGTTGTGTCTTGGTGTAGCTCGTCTAATAACCTTAAACCTAGTTATTGTGGTCTGAGTCGATATGTGTAGTGTCGACCCTTGAGCAAAGTATGCTCAACCAAACAGTTGGTTGTAGTGTGTATGTTAGTGACGAACAAAACGACAGATTAATTTTGAAACGGGAAACAAGTAATGGAGGTTCTTGATGGCTAGGAGAATCCATACGATAATTGAGAATCTTTTCGTGGTTGGCTGGGCTAGTTCGGTGGTTACAGAACCAAATGTGATCGCAGCACACAGTAGCACTCCAAATATGAATAGTGCTGCGAAGCAGTGCTATGAATAGTATAGTGTACGAATAAAGATATGAATAGTGCTGTGAAGAAGTGCTATGAATAGTATAGTGTACGAATAAAGATATGAATAATGCTGCGAAGCAGTGCTATGAATAGTACAGTATACGAATATAGTATAATAGTACTGTACTCATTATCATTTACTCACTCACTCACTCACTCACTCACTCACTCACTCACTCACTCACTCACTCATTTTCTCTCACTCACTCACTCACTCACTCATTTTCACTTACTATTCCGGATCTGTCCACATTAGGCAATCCAAGACTGGTGGTTTTATTACCATCGAAAATATCTTACCCTGAAGGTGTTTCAGACTCCTTGGATGAAAAGAAGACATTGAAGAAGATGTCTATTTTGACTTTTCAAGAAATGCGTGCAAACAGCAAGAGATTCGGGGTTAATGATGTCAGCAGAAAACACGAGTCTCAAAGAAAGAGTTAAGAAGTCCAAGGATGAGACTTCTGATGAAGTGAAGGAGGAGGCCAAAGAAATGAGGAGTCCAAGGAAGAGTCCAAGGAGGAGTCCAAGGAGGATTCCAAAGAAGAATCCAAGGAGGAGTCCAAGGAGGAGTCCAAGGAGGAGTCCAAGAATAATTCCAAAGAAGAATCCAACTAATCCAAGAAATCCAAACATCACCAGTCAATAAAAACCAAAGCTTAGTGTACGCTTTTAAATAAACAACTCGTTCCCTATAAAGACCCGCACCGCAATAGTTTGTACATGTAAATTTCGCAGCCATGACGAGCCTTTTAGGAAGAGATTCTGGCCAGGGCAGTAATTACATTACGAGTCATGACGAGCCTTTTGTGAAGAGATATCACCAAACTCGTAATCACCTCACTCGTAATCAACTCACGCGTAATCACCAAACTCGTACTCACCTCACTCGTAATCACCAAACTCGTAATCAACTCACGCGTAATCACCTCACTCGTACTCACCTCACTCGTAATCGAACTCGCATCTACAATAGTAAGCCAATTGCATTTAACACCTCATGCCCTATTTTCAAACATGGGTGTCGTGGAGACGTAACCACAAGGATTGTACATTCACAGTCTTTGACATTTCTTGAATCAAGCCAAGATAACTTCATGAGACTTTACTAAATCCAAGTCGAATAATTACATGGTCAAGGTCTTTACCAATAATAGCGGAGTATCCTCCAAAGTCAGGAGGTCACTTTAGTATTAGACATTTCTGGGAAATTTATAACCGTTACAGAAAATAGAATTCATATGTTAATTCATATAAAGGGTTGGGTTTATGGTGATCATTCAGAGCTTGAAATCAAATTGGCGATAAAACGTGATACTTTACGTGGTGGTGAAAGCTCGTAACACGCTAAAATCACTCACTACAGTACTTCAAAACATCACCAAATCCTCAAAATGTGTAGAATTTGTTCCATAGAATATGCTTTGATCATCATCCCAAATTACAATGGCTTCATGATAAAAACCAATTATCTGACCTCTGGTTAATTTCAATAAAAAATTCATTTGGTGACATCCTTCAGCACTCATTTCCAAAGGTATGAAGTTAGAAGCTGAGAAGGCGATATAACTATTGGTATCCGAAACAAAGCCCGAGCAAGTGGTGAAGTGAAAAAGTGAGCGAGCGAAGCGAGAAAAAGATCAAGCGAGCAAATGAACAAGGGCAAGCGAGCAAGTGAACAAGTTGTGCTTGCAAATGAACAAGGGCAAGCGAGCAAGTTGACAAGTTGTGCTGCAAATGAACAAGTATTGCAAGCTAGCAAATGAACAAGTTGTGCTTGTTTGAGTAAACTACAATTTTGATACATCTTTGACTTCTCGCATTCTTTACATGTTCCCTTTTCATTACTTGATTAAATATTTGCTTATTATGATTCAAGTTGATATTCTATCGTTCGTTTGGTCACTCTTGGGTTCCGAATTTTTTTCGATCATCGAGGGAGTATATGGGGCCAATAACTATTAGCTTTAGGTATTGACAAGAATTTCCTCAAGCAGAAGGTGGAACAAATGATCAGGTTGCGTAGGCATTATGAACATCATAGACATCATAAATAGTATTGATTTCATAGAAATTACTCTTGAATCAAATGAGTTTGCTACTCATTCACTCACGTACTTGCTGTGCTCGTTCGTTTGCTACTCATTCACTCACTTGCTGTGCTCGTTCGTTGCTACTCACTCACGTACTTGCTGTGCTCGTTCGTTGCTACTCACTCACGCACTTGCTGTACTCGTTTTCTGCTACTCACTCAGTCAATGAAATTTAGCTACTTTACCAAAGCATTACACCGATTAGCTATAAATGGTTTAAAAATAAACCTTTCAGAAATGCTAACACGTCATAAGCCTAAACTATAGCAAAAGCCTTGTTTGCTCAGATTAAATTTTCTCGAGATCAACTCTGACCTTTTAAGCAGCCAATTTATCTTACACAGTGATTTTTATTCAAGCCACTTGTCATGTTGAGTAATATCCCGGAAACTCATAGGTGTGAATTTATTCAAGTTCATCTTGAGTCGTCTGTTTGGGTGTAGCTTCTCTTTTGGTGTAAACCAATGTTGGCCTTTAGCGATTTGATTGTAAAGGTTGAGAATATATTTACAGCGTTCTGAGGGTAATAGTCATGTGGACATTATGTAAAGGTTCATGGACAGTGTAAGCAATGTGGATTTTGGAACGAATCGAGGATTGAAAGGTACGATAACGTTAATATTTTATTGTATAAACCATTCAAGGTGAGCTTAGGGTTTGTTCTGTAGATGCTCTGCAAGGTTGAGAATTTTAGCGTTACTGATGAATGTGTGGAAGTACCGTTCTCGTTGGAGTAACGTTCTCGTTGGAGTAACGTTCTCGTTGGAGTAACGTTCTCGTTGGAGTACCGTTCTTCGTTGCATACAATTTATTCAGCACCGTCCTTTACATCGTTGCATACAATTTATTCAGCACCGTCCTTCAATACATACAATTCCAATTCAGCATTATACCAAACATTCAATCTCTTGCTCCTAATGCTAAACTCCATTTTCAACAAATATACAGAGATACATCTATAAAAGTCGGTTCTCATTTCCCGACCCTATCATCATACCGCATACCGTTTGATTTAAATCACTAAATATATCCCCCAGATCAACATACTTTGATACACTTGATGCTTTACATCAATTTGGGAGATTCCGGATTCATTCACTCTGTTTATGTTAACGGTATAGTTTGACCACGCACGTAAAGTTTACCAGTAGGACGCGATGCTGATTTGAATCGTCTCGACACGCTACTAACGATGAATAAAAATATAGTAAAGATAACACTCACTTGCTTAGTACTCGCTACGCTCGTACTCGTACTCTCTCACTCACTTGCTTAGCTAGTACTCGCTACGCTCGTACTCGTACTTTCTCACTCACTTTCTTAGCTAGTACTCGCTTCGCTCGTACTTGCTGCTCTCGCGCCAAATTTCACCACATGTCCTACTTCACACACCCCCCCACCTCCATCACAAACACAACCAAACGATTCAAATACCTCCTAGGGCTAACCAATCTCTTTGAGCACTTTCTCAAAAGCAAAGCCAGTAAGGACCCCCTCTTCCAAGAAATCCTCAACTCGGTTGCCACCAACCAAACCCGTCGTCGTAAAACAGAAAAGGAAGAGGATGCAGAGCTCCTCAACGACGAAGAGGTCCCTTCCCAAATCACAGAGTTTACTGAATCCCCAGCATTCATTCAAGGAACCATGCGAGAGTATCAAATCCAAGGTCTCAATTGGTTGGTACAGCTTCATGAAAACAACCTAAGTGGTATTTTGGCCGACGAGATGGGGTTAGGTAAAACCCTTCAAACCATCTCGTTTATAGGATACTTGCGCTTCATCAAGAATGTCAAAGGCCCTCACTTGGTGATCACTCCTAAAAGTACTTTGGATAACTGGTTGAGAGAGTTTGCTCGCTGGATTCCAGAAATTAGAGTGTTTGTATTACAAGGAGACAAGGACCAGCGTGCAGAATTGATTAACGACAAGTTGATGCTGTGTGAGTTTGATGTGGTGATTGCCTCCTACGAGATTATCATTAAGGAAAAGGCCTCGTTTAAGAAGTTTGCTTGGAAGTATATTATTATTGACGAAGCTCACAGAATTAAAAATGACAATTCTTTGCTTTCGCAGATTATAAGGGTTTTCAATTCCGAGAACAGGCTTTTGATTACGGGTACACCTTTGCAGAATAATCTCCGGGAGCTTTGGGCTCTTTTGAATTTTATTTTACCGGATGTGTTTGGTGATAGTGATGATTTTGATTCTTTGTTTCGGGGTGAACCTAAGCTTGAGTCCTTACCCGAGGGCGAGGGTAAGGGCGAAGGCGATGGTGACAATAAGAGCGAGGGTGACGTTGACGGCGAAAGCGAGCGCAACCACAACCAGCTTTCTGACAACACCTCTGGGTCGGGTACGGTTGCCCAACTCCACAAAGTCCTCAAACCCTTCCTCCTCCGTCGTATCAAAGCGGACGTGGAAAAATCCCTCTTACCCAAAAAAGAACTCAACTTATACGTCAAAATGTCGCCAATGCAACTCCGCTGGTACCAAAAAATCTTAGAGAAAGACATCGACGCGGTGAACGGAGCAAACGGTAAACGTGAAAGCAAGACCCGGTTGCTAAATATCGTGATGCAATTACGTAAGTGTTGCAACCATCCGTACTTATTTGAAGGGGCCGAGCCCGGGCCTCCATACACCACCGACGAGCATTTGGTGTTCAACTCGCAAAAAATGCTCATTTTGGACCAATTACTTAAAAAGTTCAAATCCGAAGGATCCCGAGTGTTGATTTTTAGTCAAATGAGTCGGATGTTGGACATCTTAGAAGACTACTGTTTTTTCCGTAACTACCAATATTGCCGTATCGATGGCCAAACCGAACACGCAGATAGAGTCAACTATATTGACCAGTACAACGCTCCGGACTCGGAAAAGTTTGTGTTTTTGCTCACAACACGTGCTGGGGGGTTGGGTATCAACTTGACCTCGGCAGACATTGTGATTTTGTTTGATTCGGATTGGAACCCTCAAGCAGACTTGCAAGCCATGGACCGTGCTCACCGTATTGGCCAAAAAAAGCAGGTGAAGGTGTTTCGGTTTGTGACCGAAAATGCCATTGAAGAGAAAATCTTGGAAAGGGCCGCTCAGAAACTCCGATTAGACCAATTGGTCATCCAACAGGGACGCGGAATGTCAGCGGACCAGAATGCTAAATCCTCGAAAAATGACTTGTTGGATTTGATTCAATTTGGTGCAAACGAGGTATTTAACACCAAGCATGACCAAGAAACAAAACAAGATATCGATATCGAATCACTTTTGGTATCCTCGGAAAACAAAACGCAGCAACTCCTTAAAAAATATTCCAGTTTCGACTTGAACGCCCTTCAAACCTTCACCAAGGACGAGTCGGTATACGAATGGAACGGAGAAAACTTCAAGAAAAAAGACCCAACGTCTATTTCCAACATTGGACACGGATGGATTAACCCGGGCAAACGTGAACGTAAGGAAAACTACTCCATCGACATGTACTACAAAGACGTGCTCAGCACGGGACGCGCTGCCAGCAACACGGAGCCGTCGGGACCCAAACCCCCTAAACAGCTCAACTTGTACGACCATCAGTTCTACCCGGCCAAGCTCTTGGAACTCTACGAATTGGAGAAAAACTACTTCAAAAAGCTCACAAACTTCAAAGTCACCGCCTCGGGCAAAAATAAAGATTTGGACATCAAATTGCAACAACAAGAAATCCAAAACTCAAGAGCTCTCACCGAACAAGAGAAGGAACTTAAGGAAGAGCTCTTGAAACAAGGCTTCAGTAACTGGAATCGCCGAGACTTTAACCACTTCATCAGCGTGGCCTCCAAGTATGGACGCAACTCGTTGGTGGCCATAGCGTCCGAATTCGAAGACAAAACCATCGACCAGATACGCGAGTACGCTCAGGCGTTCTGGGCAAACTACCAACTCATCGACGGGTACGAACGTTATATCAACCAGATCGAGGCGGGCGAGGTGAAAATCTTGAAGACAAAAATGCAAATGGAAGCACTCCGCCGGAAGGTTTCCATGTACAAATTCCCGCTCCAAGAGTTGGTATTGAAGTACCCACCCGCCCTGACCAACAAGAAAGTCTACAGCGACGAGGAGGACCGCTTTTTGTTGGTGCAGCTCTACCGCTTTGGATTGGACAGACCCGACTTGTACGACCGTATCAAGGAGGCCATCCGCGACAGTGCCTTGTTCCAATTTGACTTTTTCTTCCAGAGCCGTCTGAGCAGCGAGTTGTCCCGGAGGTGCTGGACCTTATTGGGATGTGTACAGAAGGAGATTAATCCGGAGAGCTTTGCCAAGCGCAGAAAAGTTGAGTAGATATAAGTGGAAACTTTTGAGTAATCACATGTAACTTATAATCACTTTGATTGAGCTTAATCACTTTGATTGAGCTTATCACTTTGATTGAACTTATCATGTTGAATTCTCACTTTATCTTCAAGATTGTTAGCTATTTATATTTAAGGAGAATCTACATCCTCGGATTGTATGGGAAGCCAAGTTCGAATGATGAAAATCGGAACTTTAAAGTAATATTATGTCATAAATCATGTAACTGCTGTAATATTGATTGCGAAAATGATTGAACAGAGTAAGCAATGGCATTGAGTTGAATATGAGCCCCTTTTTGTTTCTATTCATGCTTGATTTTGCTCTGAGAGTTGAGTATGTGAGTGAATTGATGATTTTGTAGAATAGTTGGATGGTATGGGAAGTTGAAGGAACGAGCAGTGCCATGAATAGTGCTGCGAAGCAGTGCTATGAATAATATAGTGAGCTTATTCTTTATGAATAGTGCTGCGAAGCAGCGAGTGAGTAATGGAAAAACCTACCAAGCTCACAAACTCACATGCTCACTCGCTTTTGTTTAAATCATACGCTACACCACGAAATCACGAACGAGCGAACTAACTCATGAACTCACCCACGAACTCACCCAAGAACTCACGAACTCAGATGTTCGCACCCACCACGAAATCACTCACTCAAATGTTCGCACTCACGAACTCACTCACGAACTCACGCCTGTGAGATGTATAAATTCGTACAACAAAACTAATGTTATGTACCCAAACTATGATGTTAGCTTACCTAAGGTGCTTTAACGGTGTGGTTACACATCTGAAAACTATATAAGGCTTGCACTATTTCCCGCAGCACTATTTCTCGCAGGTCTCACTCAATTGACACACTACAGATGCACTCATAGTACTTTGCACTATTGCGGTTTTATGTGCACGAGAGAGTGCGTGAGAGAGTGCTTAACAGATTATGTATAGGTTTTGCATAAAGCTGGAACCGGACTTCTTATATGAGAGATTGGTATAGATGTTTACACCTAGTCTGCCAAAATGGTATATATTGACAAAGTTGTAAAGTACTTTGGCTGTTGCGATAGGTGGAAGCCTGTCTGATAACTAGATGATATAGATATGCATACCCACTTTAGTTAATGATAGGAATTCTCCCCGCTCGTTCGTCAGTTCAGTCGTTTGCTAAATAACCTATTTGCAGTATCAACTCTCGTCTTTGATAATATAGTGATTTCAAGATACTTTTTAGATCCAAGATCTGATAGAACCTGACCATTCAACTATAGTTTGTACATGTCATGATGTAGAAATAATCAGAGATCACACGTTTACTGTTCATCATTCACCAATCTATGCCAAAAATGGAACTAACCTTCTCTACAGTCTTGCTACTTTGCTAGATACCAAATAATGAGAAATGATAATCCCAAATTCGTAACCAAGTGACAAGCGAGTTTGTCAGCGAGTGCGTGAGTGAGTAACGAAAATGTGCGAGTTTGAGTGAGTCAGCAATGAAAATGAGTTCGTGAGTTCGTGAGTTCGTTTGTGAGTAACGAAAATGAGTTCGTGCAAGTTTGAGTGAGTCAGCAATGAAAATGAGCTCGCTCGCTCGTTCGCTAGTTCGCTCGTGAGTAGCTAATTGATATTTATAATCTCAATGATTTCAACTTCTGCAAGTTTCATATTGCTCAATTCATCTGTTGTTCTAGCTGATATTGAGCAATTAGACGCGTCCCTTTGCATACATCTAACTTGTAACTTATTATTCACATGATTGTTATCTGTCATGATATTTATTCATGTATTCTTATGGAAACTTCTTATTATAACCAATTCATCATGGTGATTTCGTAGTGAAGAGCGAACGAGCGAAGCGAGTGAGTTTGTGTGTACATCTGATTGAACCTCTATATCAGTTTTACTGTATGGTGTTACCAAACTAGTTGTATATTTATACAAAGCTACCAATATAAAATAATTGCTTTTAATCCAAAGCAGCATCCATTTACAGAGTTTGGTAAGCGTTGGATCGTACCAAAAATGTCAGAAATGTCAGAAATGTCAGAAATGTCAGAAAGACAGAAATGTCAGAAAGACAGAAATGGCAAAAAGACAGAAATGTCAGAAATGGTGGAATGTCAGAAATGGCTTTGTCATACTTTTCAGACCTAGCCATTGACATCTAACCTGCATTTCATCTTGAATCGTCATCTCTGTAAAGATGATCTTAATCATCTCTGTAAAATACCCTCACCTTATCTCTGTACACCTCCTTATATCTGTACATATTATCTTATATCTACATACCCCACCTTATCTCTGTATACATCTTTGTCTTTGCATACCCCATCGTATCTCTGTATACATCATCTTTGTCTATGCCTTCCCCACCTTATCTCTGTATACATCGTTATCCTTAAAAGAGCACTCATCACTCTATAACACAGGAAATAACCAAGCTTCGTTGTGTATTCTCAAAAGAATCTTTGGAACATTCTCATATCTCACTAATAATGTCCGATTACTGGGAAACATCAATCTGAGGAGTCCTCGTTTTGTTCTCATTCATGTCACCTACTTTAACAAGTCACAGATGACGTTCTCAAATTGCTTGGGAGAAACGTCAGTTTGATAGCGGGCCACCACTTTACCCGTTTTGTCTACGAGAAACTTTTCAAAGTTCCATCTGACACCGTTGAAGCCAAAGAGGTTGGGCTGCTGCAGTTTGAGGTAGTTGAAGACGGGGTGGGTGTCTGAACCATTGACGTTGGTTTTCTTCATGATGGGGTATGTGATGCCGAATTCGGCACGTAACAGGGCTTCGATGGTGCTTTGGTCCAAAGGCTCCTCACAAAACAGGTTGCTAGGAAAGGCCAAGATCTCCAAGCCTTGGTTGTGGTACTTTTGGTGAAGCGATTCGAGTTCTTTGAATTGAGGGGTGAAGCCACATACGCTGGCGGTGTTGACGATCAACACAACTTTGTTTTTGAATGTGGAGAAGTTGATGGTGTTGTTGTTGGAGTCGAGGGTATTGAGGGTGTAGAATTGCAGCATGGGAGTAATTGTGATATCGTGAGCGTTAGCGAGCGATATTGAGTGAATGTGAGTGAATGTGAGTGGTGGTGAGAAATAGTGAGAAATAGTGAGAAATAGCGAGAAATATGGAGAATTACTGAGCGATAGCAACACCGTAGAGAGCAGCACTGTAGAGAGCAACACCGTAGAGATAGCAATACCACAGCAACAATAGAGCTAACCACTAAAGAGAAGTACCGCAATAATAGAATTCACTTTGTTAGTTCTTCGTACTCACGAACGAACGAACTCGCATGCACTCACTCACGCACTCACGCACTCAAAAGTTCACTACTCACTTACGCACTCACGAACTCACGAACTCGCTTCGCTCGTTCGTTCGTTCGTTCGTTCGTTCGAACATACAAAAAAGATAATAGATAAGAGAATGAAATTCAAGACAACAGTCAATTCAAAGATGATAAATGAGTGAGATTAGAGTAATTTAAACGAAATAGATATTGGAGCAAGATAGTAAAACTAGTAAGCGAGATGTGAGTGATATAGCGAGTAACTTGACTTGACTGAACGACTGAGTAACTTGACTTGACTTTGGGAATTGGCTGTAAAAGCCATCCAAGTCATTCAAGCTGAGACTTTTATAAGGAGTGATACTCAATACTCAATACTCAACGAACGAGCGAACGAACGAGCGAAGCGAGTGAGTGAGTGAGTGAGTGAGTGAGTGAGTGAGTGAGTGATTGAGTGAGTGAGTGAGTGAGTGCGTGAGTGAGTGCGAACATATTTCAAATCACTCAATCACTTATATCTCGCTTAGTTTACTAGTTCACTCACTCACTCACGCAATCACTCACTCACTCACTCACTTTGTTCGCTCGTTCACCTTATTATTCTTGCAACTCATGTGCGAGAAAAAAGTCCATCTCAGACTTTGCTCAATCTATCTGTGCCGAGACATAATGATGATCATTCTCCCAATGATTGAGTGTTTAGCGCATACGTTTATTGGACTTTTTTTGTCAAATTCGTTATATTATTAGAAATTAGTGACTCTTTACCATATCGGGCCATCAAAGTTAGTGTGTCTTTACCAGAGAAGGAATGGTAAAGTGTCCAAGAACTGGTTTAGACTTTGAGAAGCCAGAACAAGTGAATGAGCAAACAGAAGAAGGGACGGCTGAGAAAACCATTAGAAATTGTATTAAAGTTATAGAAATCATCATAGAATTAGTATGAATTCATAAAAGGATTCGCAACTTATTCGAAAGGAATTCACACACACGCACACTCACACTCACACTCACACTCACACTCACACACCGATGGAGTACCATGCCTTGCAGAATTCATCCAAATTTCGTCAATTCACATTTGTTGGAACATGCCGTTAAGTTAAAGAGTTTGTTTCCTTCCTGAATCGTTAGTGTAAACATTAATACGCTGTAGATGTATAAAACTTGGGATATATGTAGGGTTTACTTTTGTTGATTTGACTAGCTCTCCATATGACGTGTATTATGTAAGTGCAGCATAGCGACAGGAACAGCATAGCAACAAGAGAACAAACCTCTACAGACTCGTACGCAATAATGGAACTCGCTTTGCTCTTTCGCACTCACTTTGTTTGTTCACACTAACTGTTAGTTGTTCGCACTCACTGTTTGTTCACACTCACTGTTTGTTCGTACTCACTGTTTGTTCGTACTCACTGTTTGTTCGCACTCACTGTTAGTTCACTCGCTCACTCGCTCACTCGCTTTGCTCACTCGCTCTGCTCACTCGCTTTGCTCACTCGCTCTGCTCACTCGCTCACTCGCTTCGCTCGTTCGCTTGTTCGCATATGATGTACCAACATAATAGCTAATAAATAAATCTGCATAATGCAGCATTAATTTTACAAGCACCTATAACGTTTCATGCGTAGATGACATAACAACCAATGCACAATCTGTGTGGTCTTGACACTGCATGTTAATTATCTAGAAATATCTTTAGGTGCCACATGATGCAAAATGACCAGTTAATATTTCTTTACTTGTAGTCATGATGGCTGCAAATGGCTATATGGAGAATAAATGGAGAATGGGTGACGTATAATGTGAGTTTGGTATGTGTGATTGTTGTAAAGTGGTAATGACATGTAGTGTTGACTATGAGATATAGTGTTGATCTTGACATGTAGTGTTGATCATGAGATATAGTGTTGATTATGGGATATAGTGTTTGAGATGATATAAAGATTCATAAAATGACATAATAACCATTCAAATAATCCTGTAAGAATGACATAATATCCATTCAAATAATCCTTTAAAGATGACTCCATTGATAGATGATATGATACTCATAAATTCTGTAAAACCAAAGTTCAACATTATTATGAAGCTTTTGTACCATCATCACCATCATCGCCATTACCATCATTCACCATCACCATCATCACCATCACCACGATCACCACGATCACCATCATCATTATCACACATTTTGTTTCAGGATATCATGACCCTTTGTTTGCGTCTGGCCCAAAAAGGTAATTTCAAAGGATTGCCCATACAACAAATGGTATGATATGAATGTGTAACTGCATGAGATTCACTCAGGTGTAACACAGTAGTTGAGTACCGTGAATGTCATCCAATATCTACAGTCAATGACCAATGTCTACAGTCAATGACCAATGTACATCAAGTAAATGTCTCAAAGTCATGTCTACATGAAATGTCGTCTAATCTCATATCTTCGATCGCGAAGCTCGCACAAATTCTCACATTACATCTTTCCCAACATGTCATTCAAAGTCTCCTGGGGATCCCTAGAATCAAAACATCTTACGGAATGGACCAAAAACCTCTTAACAGAAGCTCTCAACTCGGGCAAGTCACCCAATATCTTGGCCTCTCAAATCCAAGTCAAAGACTTAAACTTTGGAAAGGTTGCGCCTGAGTTTGAAATCCTTGAGATTGGCGAATTAGGAAGAGACCGTTTTCGTGGTATATTCAAGATAACTTTTGATGGTGATTTTGACTTGACACTTCATACCAAAGTACAAGCCAACCCTTTAAACATCTATTATACAAATAGTTTGGGGAGAGAGCTCCATGAGCAGTTTGTGACTCCTGAATTTCTCCTCTCCAATGAAGAGTTTGCTATCCCAATGGACTTGAGGCTCAGTGACATCAAAATCAGTGGAATAGGGATCATTGTGTTCTCCAAAACTAAAGGGCTAACGCTCGTCTTTAGAAACGACCCCTTGGACTCAATCAAAGTGTCTTCAACCTTTGATACCGTACAAGTCTTGGCTACATTTTTACAAAAACAAATCGAAAATCAAATCCGAGAATTGTTTAGGGAAACCCTTCCTACTCTCATCCATCACATGTCATTGAAATACCTTTGTTTGGAGGATTTGATGTCTCATGCCCCTCCAATCTCTCATAGCCTTGCCGCTGTTGATATGGTCTATTCAACAGTCAACTTACGTAAGCACATGAGTTTATTCAGTTCGCGAGAAACGCTTAAAATGAACCTCCCCCGGCTCCGGAATGTAATACAAAGATCACAACTGAGTGCACTCAATAAGAACGTCCCGAGCTTATTGAACCTGTTATACAAGCAACTCGACATGAATATGACCGGAACCGACGGCACCAACAACGGTATTCCAATCGACTTGATCATCAACCAAGACTACAAGCGCACGGAAAACGTCTTGAAAGAGATCTCGTCCATCCAATCAAATAGCTTTTTGAAAGTCAACTCCAACAACAACCATGAGGTTATAAAACCAAAAAGGCGAACCATCAAAATCAATCGTCCCAAAACCCCAGAAGCTCAAGTTGTCTCTGCTTCTTTACACAACTCCCCCACGCACTCTGTGTTTGAGGGCTCCGAGACTTCGACTTTGATTGATGAAGAAAAATCAAATGAAACAGTAGAAATGGAAAATGAAAATCCTTTTGAATGGAATGGAATCGCTCAACCAACCCCACTTCACGTCAAGCCCATCATGACCTTCCCGGAAAAAATACACCCGGAAAATCATCAACAAAACCATCAGCATTACGAGGAGTTGATTCGCAAGTATCACATGGACTCCAAAAGTAGCTTACTAAACGTGGGACTCGGCACAAACTTGTATGTTCCAAAGCCAATACTGCCCATAATAAAGAAGCGAGAGGCCCGGAAATCAATAAATTACATTGATATTGATAAGATTACCCAACGGTTAAAGAATTTAAAGACTGACACCAAGATGGATCGATTTCCCAGTGTTTTCGACACCCCTCCACCTTATTCCAGTGCTGTGTAGGATGGGGTGGGTCGTGGGGTGTGGGGCGTATGTTTGTTTGTATAAAGTGATTTGAGCTGTGCTCATAAAATAAATGTTAGAGGCAAGTAAGTGTAGCGAAGCGAGTGAGCGAAATGAGCGAAGCGAGTGAGTGATTAGTGAGTGAGAGCGACTGAAATTCACAATACCTTTATTCTACAAGTTGACTGTCACGTCATCTATCACACGCACACACCTTGGGACGTCTATTGTTCTGAATACTAGAAATGCTGTAAACGCTGTAAACACTAGACACTTGAACACTAGACACTTGAACACCGTAAACACTACACACTGCACACTACACACTACACACTTAAAGACTATGCTGATGTTTACAACGTAGGAATAATTCTCATAGTTTTCATGATATCTGTTGGCATTCCCAGGTTTATGTTTCTATCTGTCAGCTTACACAGGCTAATAGGCTAGAATCTTATGGGGATTCTTAAGCCAATAGCTAATACGCAGGGTATATATTCGGTACAGACCATAATGGTATTATAGTATGACAAGTCATACCCCACACAAACGAGCGAAGCGAGTTTGTTCTCACAAACTCACGAACTCAATTGTTCTTACACACTCACGAATTCAATTGTTCTCACTCACTCACTCACTCACTCACGCACTCACGCACTCACCAACTCACCAACTCACCAACTCACCAACTCACCAACTCACCAACTCACTCACTCACTCACTCACTCACTCACTCGCTTCGCTCGTTCGTTCGTTCACCTCAATTCAGAACTAACCTCTATAAACCTTTGAGAGAACCTATAAGAGTGATAAAGTAAGAAAAATACAGTATTGAGACTGCAGTCCAATGAAAACGACGCTAAGGCTTTTTAGGGTGCTGTTCTGGGTGAAAAGTGCTTGGAAATGGCTGAGCTAAAAATGAGTGCAGTAGCCTGAAAAGTGCTCAACTCACCTCACACTAACAGTGCTGGTTTAACGTACAATTCAATCTTTATGTAGCATTTCCATGAGTGATTTACCAATCCATTATTCGCACTTGCCATCTCCCGCATTCTCTTTATGAGCTAAAATTCACTGTCAAGCTTGTAGCACTCTAGAGAAAATTGAGTAGTTAATTATTCGCTAGTAATCCTCCAAAGATAGATAAATGATGAGATTACTCGTATCACATGTGATTGACATGATTACGTACACACTCTGGTAATGTACATGGTTCAATACGTTATAAGCTAATGAGACTAACTAGTTCTTTGATGCAATTTATATTGTAGGTTAATTAGGTCTACCAATAGTACTACAAAGGTCTATCAATATTACTCTCACTCACGAAATCACGAACGAACGAACTCACGCAGTCACAAATGAACAAACGAGCGAAGCGAGTTTGTTCTCACTCACTTACTCACTCACTCAGTTCGCTCGCTCGTTGGAAAGGTGAGGAGAATGACTCAATTGGAGAATAAGGTGTCGCACTCACTCACTCACTGGCTTCGCTCTTTTGTAAAGACCCGTAACCGCAATAATGGAACAAACCCACTCATTCAATCACTCACTTTCGCACTCACGATTTGAACCTATCGAATTTGCTGCTCACTCTCGCACTCACTCACTCACACAGTCACAAATGAACAAACCTCTAAAGACCCGCACTTACTCGCTTCGCTCGTTCGTGATATTCGATAATGAAGATCAAACCATCAGATTTCGATCATTTAATTGTTAATTTTAATGATAAGGTTCATTTGAGTGTATTCATAATTCTGAGCTTACCCAGTTGATTGTATTATTGTAAGTTACATCGTCTATTCGCTAAACCGAACGAGCGAAGCGAGTGAGTGAGTGAGTGAGTGAGAACAAACGAGCGAAGCGAGTTTGTTCATTTGTGACTGCGTGAGTGAGTGAGTGTGAGTGAGTGAGTGTGAGTGAGTGCGAGAGTGAGCAGCAAATTCGATAGGTTCCAACAAAGTCGCTTCGCTCGTTTGGTAAACCTCAAGTGAACTGAAGAGTTCACTCAACAACTCACTCATGAACTCACTAACGAACTCATGAAATCACTCACTCACTCACTCCTTCACTCCCTCCCTCACTCACGATCTCACTCCTTCACTCACTCCTTCACTCACTCCCTCCCTCACTCACTCCTTCACTCACTCACTCGCTTCGCTCGTTCGCTCGTTCGGTCGTGAGACACTATTAATGCCATGGTTATATCAAGCCATGAAACAGAAAACAATCTATACAGACTCACTCATTCAGCACTGTTATGGTGACAGCAACAAGGTTTTTCAAACTAGTTCTTGATTACAATTTTAAAGAGTTGAGTGTATTTTGCATTCGCTCGTTTGCTCCTATTCGGTACTCACTCAAATGCTGCGAACGAACGAGCGAAGCGAGTGAGTTCGTGAGTGCGTGAATGAGTGGGTTACTTTGTTGGTTCACACTCACGAACAAACGAATCAACTCACGAACTCAGTCACTCAGTCACTCAGTCACTCAGTCACTCAGTCACTCACGAACTTACTCAGTCACTCACGAACTCACTCGCTACTTTGAAACACTGATATAATTAATATTACAACTATACACTATGCTTCCTATAAACCTCAACCCTTCAATTCATTATTAAAAGGTGAGTCCTTTCTTGGAGTATGGTTTCCAAGCTAAATTATTTTGGATACTCTGACGATTCTTAACTGAACCTCTTGGGTATGGGCTTTGCACATCAAGTATTTGCAACTCACTCAGACTGCGAACGAGCGAAGCGAGTGAGTGAGGGAGCTTGACTTTACATGCCTAAGTGAGTGAGCGTACCACTGTGAGTGAGCGTACAACTGCGAGGAAGCGTGTCTAAGTGAGCGTGACTGAAAGAGTGAGGAAATTACAAGAATCCTGATTATTGCGGTACCGTTCTTAGCTTCATTTTCGCACTCACTTACTTGCACTCACTCACTCAGACTCTGGCACTCACTTTTGCACTCACTTTTGCACTCACTCAATAATTCAATCACGCACGAACTCACTCACACTCGGGCACTCACACTCGGGCACTCACCGACTTGCACTCACTCGATCATCCACTCAATCCTTCAATCACGCACGAACTCACTCACACACGAACTCACGAACTCACGAACTCACTCACTCACTCGCTTCGCTCGTTCCTTCGATCGTTCGTTCTTTCGATCGTTCGTTCCTTCGATCGTTCGTTCGCTCAACCACCATCAACCTAATAATCTCTTAATACCTCTTACACCTCTAACTTTAACGCTTCCAGTACTGAGTATCGTATAACCCATGCTCAAATCCTCATAATAATCACTGGTTGCGAAATTGACAAATGAGCTACATTTGATCTCTGTATTCATACTTGAAACAAGAACAAAAATAACCTTACAACTCCATAAGTAAAATGTATGTTATTGAGATATCAGTGTTTCACGTTTTATTTCATTTGTGTCTTTCAAGAGGAATTATGAAGCGCCAGTACAATGTATATTAATCTACAAGAGCATATGCTTTACACGTAGGGTCCTAAATAAGTCTTTCACGATCTGAATTCCAGGCTCATATAACTCTCCACATATAGATTTAGCCAATCAATAAAGTTTCATGTGTAATATGTTTTAGACAGATGTCTGGACATGGACCACTCTCTTGTCAAGCATTGTTCTTTATCTACCCAATCGAATTGCCGAGATCGAAATCAGAAAAATAAGATGCGGTGGCTCAATGGTAGAGTTTTCGATTCCAAATCGAACGGTTGCAGGTTCGATTCCTGTCCGTGTCATTTTTGCCACTCTGTCATGAATTGCTCTCCTTTGACTATTCTGTGATCCCTTGTTTCGAAGGATGTTTGTGGTGTATAACAAAGACGATGCATAATACATTGTGTTTAAGATTGATGAATCCATTTTGTCCATACAGCCACTTTTGTATTGTTCTTTATTAATACAAACCATATAGAATTGTGCTTGATTTACTGTTTATAGAAATACTTGAAGACAAGTATCTCAGATATGACTATCTTTGTAATACGTATGCACGAGATTGCTATGGCAACTAGAAGAAGACAGCTGACAAGATTCGAGACAGCTAACAAGATTCGAGAATGGGACAGCTAGCAAGATTCGAGAATGAGACAGATGATTATAGAGGATATCATAATATCTATTATAGTAATGATCTTATGGTGATGTTTTATAGTATAACTCTCCTCAGACGTCTCTGAGCTCTTTGTATACTTTATGTTTTGACCAGCTACACATCCTAATACAGACAAATCACAATCCCAACCTTTGGTTTACTCAGACATTTGAAATTACATATTCTTACAAGTTATGCTTGGCTCGCCCACATGTCGTTCCAGTCATGTCGCTTCAGCCACTTCGTTCGAGCTTTGACGTTTCTACAGAAATCTCTTCCGCTGGATACTCAACACTCTTCTGCTTGGCCTCCTCACCTCTATTGTGTAAGCATACTTTATACCACAAAAATGTTGACGAGCAAGATTAGTACGAGCAAGAAAAACTATAAATGAGGAGGGAATTTCCCACAATTTTGAAAAAAATGAGGCTCGCGGAAGCAGTGGTTACCAAGGCGTTCTACGAACGCGAGCTTCCTAAATTGTTGGCCCGCATAAAGGCGAATACAACTTGTCAATCTGGTGGGGAGCCCGGTGAGGATGTGAAGGAGTTGATGGTCAAGTATTCTGAAATGCGTGATGCATTGCTTGAAATCAAAAACAAAATCCACCTCACCAACACCAATATCAAATTCAAGTTTGATGGGCTGGATACGGAGAAATCAATGGCTGAAGCGTTCGATTTGAAACTCGTGTATAATGCGACAATTAGAATGTGCAGGACAATTGTACGTTGTGCAGCCGAGAAGCCAAGGCGGAGAACGGGGATTATAATCAAGGCAAACGTTGATGCTCACAAGTATAGACAAGAACTTGAATTATATCAAGAACGGTTGCGGAAATTGGAACTTGAAATCCAAGAACATAGTTGGAAAGTTGATCTCGAAGAGTGATTGAGCGTGCGAAATCACAAAATCCGTCAATATACTAAGAAATCCAAGTACTATTGATGGGAATGTATTATATAGCAAGTTTATCTCGGTATTAAAACTTTTGGAGGGTGGACAACGAGCAATGTTTGGTAAATTTACAACTCAACCATAACGTTACAATGAAGCTCATACAGATCATTACATATATTTTAGACACCTGTTGTCTGCTCCAAAAGTTTTAAGAGGGTGGGTAAGGGGAGATTGTAAACTTGCAACTTTTATATAAGGATAGGTGTAATATTACGAAAATAACAAGTGATGTAAACAACAGAACGAATAGTGCTGCGAAGCAGTACTATGAGTGTTTGGTACGATTGAATATTGCTACGAATAGTGCTGCGAAGCAGTACTATGAGTTTTTGGTACGAATGAATAGTGCTACGAATAGTGTTGCGAAGCAGTACTATGAGTTTTTGGTACGAATGAATAGTGCTACGAATAGTGTTGCGAAGCAGTACTATGAGTGTTTGGTACGAATGAGTAGTGCTACGAATCAGTACTATGAGTGCTTGATACGAATAAATAGTGCTTGGTACTATGAGTGCTTGGTACTCACGAACGAATAGTGCTGCGAAGTGCTTGGAACTCACGAATAGTGCTGCAATGTGCTTGGAACTCACGAACGACACTCACTAACTATAATGTAGATTTACTCATTCATCCCACTCAGAAATATCATTGAATTAAATTACTATAATGTAGATTCTCTCGCTTCGCTCATTCCCAAGTAGCTAGTGGAAGCCCCTTCAACAAAGAAAGGCCAACCTTTACAACTCACGAACGAGCGAAGCGAGTAAGGAAGGTGGGACACCCCTAGAAGATCCAACAGTTCAACTACCAGGATCAGCTTGAAACGTACTTTATATTGAAAACAATAGAACCAACCTCTAAAGACCCGTACCATAACAATACAAGCTCTACAGTTCAAGTTTGATGGCAAGGAATCAGAAAGAACAGCCATAGAAGTCTTGAACTTGAGAAAGAACTTGGCTGTAAAGATTTTCGTGATGGTAAATATGAATGTAACAAGTCCACTTTCAAAAGGAGGGTGCTTGTCTGAGCGAAACCCGCTACGATTTGAAAATCAGGTTGATGCTGTTGGATTCGCAAATCCAAGCAGACAACTATCTTTTGGATTTCGAGGAGTTTGTTTAAATGCACTCCAAACGAGAGAGAGAAAGTTGAGAGAGTAAGAGAGTTCCCGGAATAGTTGGGAAGAGATAGAATGAGTTATTTTGCAGCCAAAATGAAATCTGCATCGATTAAGCATATGAAGGAGTGAAGCGAGGTTGTTTGACTCAATGATCTCATCACTCACAAACGAGCGAAGCGAGTTTGTTTGACTCACGGATCTCACTCACTCACTCACTCACTCACTCACTCACTCACTCACTCACTCACTCACTCACTCACTCACTCACCCACTCACCCACTCTCGAGCTCACTCACGATCGAACGAATGAGCGAACGAACGAGCGAACGAACGAAATCACGAAATCACGAAATCACGACCGAACGAACGAACGAACGAGCAAGCGAATGAACGAATGAACGAACGAACCGAACGAACCAAACGAGCGAACGAACGAACGAATCGAATGAACGAATCGAATTAACGAACGAACCCGCACTCACACACGAACTCAAAAGTTCGCTTCTCTCGCACTCACTCACTTATTCACTCACTCTCACTCGCTTCGCATGTTCGCTCTCACACTCACGAACTCATTAACACTTGTTCACTCACGAACTCACGAACTCACGAACTCACACTCGCTTCGCATGTTCGCTCTCACACTCGCTCACTCATTCACACTTGTTCACTCACGAACTCACTCACGAACTCACAGCATTGGCTGCGAAAATAATATCCGCGAGTCGTCCTCTTCACTCACTTTATTTGGTACTCACGAATACAAGAAATCACGGAGTCGCTTGGTTCAGTTAGTCACTCACTTGTTCACTCACGAACTCACGAACGAACGAACTCACGAACTCACACACTCACTCGTACTCACTCGCACTAACGAACTCACGAACTCACGAACTCACGAACTCACACACTCACTCGTACTCACTCGCACTCACTCACGATTTCACTCACGAATATCTCACGAACTCACTCACGAAATCACTCACGAAATCACTCACGAACTCACTCACGAACGAACTCACGAACTCACCCACTCACCCACTCACCCACTCACCCACTCACCCACTCACCCACTCACCCACTCTCGAACGAACGAACGAACGAGCCGAACGAACTCACGAACGAACGAACGAACGAACGAACGAGCGAGCGAATGAGCGAATGAGCGAACTCACTCACGAACTCAAAAGTTCGCTTCACTCACTCTCACTCGCTTTGCATGTTCGCTCTCACTCACACTCACTCACACTCACAAACTCACAAACTCACAAACTCACAAACTCACAAACTCACTCACCCACTCACTCACCACTCACGAAATCACTCACGAACGAACGAACGAACGAACGAACGAACGAACGAACGAACGAACTCACGAACGAACTCACTCATTTACTCACGAACGAACTCACTCATTTACTCACGAACGAACGAACGAACGAACGAACGAACGA
>JAKUAJ010000283.1:0-24525 GCA_030562865.1 Kodamaea lidongshanica (nom. inval.) | reverse complement strand
TAATTCAGGTATTCAAATCGAGATTTTTGAGCCAGAAAGCTTGGGGATTAGTTGTGATTTATTTAGTGTTTAGGAACATTAATACAAGCTATTGTTATTATTGGTTATTGAGTTTGACAGTACTCACAGATAATACATCAGGATACTCATTGAGATCTTAACTAGATTAAAGGGGACATTTAACTCGATATAGCTCAAATAGAGTTGAGGAGTTATAAAACACAACTAAAAATCAGTCCCAGTGGCCGAGTGGTTAAGGCGACGCCCTGCTATCTGCAGCTCAGGCGTTGTGCTCTGCATGCGCAGGTTCGAATCCTGTCTGTGACGATTTGTTTTTTTTACACTGTATGCTTTTTTGAATAGGTGAAAGCTTTATGATATTTAAAACACTTGAGGTATATTTTGAATAAACGAAAGCTTTATGATATATATGACTTGTTTTAGTAATGGAACAACCTCACTCACTCGCTTCGCTCGTTCGTTGTTTATGCTATTTGGAAATTCCAACGCTTTAGCATAATCCATAAATCTCTATAAATACTCAAAACTTCAGTGAAACCATCATGATTAAAGAAATTTACAAAAGTAGTCAAACCAACTACATACAAAAATACAAGCAAGAGATTCGTGAGTATCAACGATTGTGGGTTTCTTCGTGTATGCGACACAGCTCACGTAGCGAATACATGCTTGATGAATATGGAAACCTGGTGACATATGAATCATATGATATATCTGATCACAAAAAGTAACCCGTTGTGATAATACAAACCTATAAATATACATTCATAACTATATACATATTAAATCTTGGTTTTTATACAATGTAGCTGATACAGTTTTAGTTTCTGCTTTCAATGGAATAGTTTATTTCTTCTCTTTTTACAAGTGATTATTTCTGGTCTTTATACAAGTGCTTATTTCTGGTCTTTATAAATCAAACGTAATGTTGGTGAAATCAAACGTACTGTTGGTGAAATCAAACGTACTGTTGGTGAAATCAAACATACTGATATTGAAATGAACATACTGATATTGAAATGAACATACTGATATTGAAATGAACATACTGATATTGAAATCAAACATACTGTTCTTGAAAATGAACGATTTCACGAGCGAAGTTTATGGTCGTTTATGACCAAAGCTGTTGCGAACTTGCCATAAATCAAATAAAAAACCAAGTTAACAGTCTTTTCAAAATGAATCACTGTTCGTCCCAGGTCTCACTCAATTGGAATACTATACATGTACTCATAGTACTGCTTCGCAGCACTATTCGTTCTTGCCAAATCTCCCCCATTTAACCTTCTCTAGCATTCCTCTCTTGCTCTCTCTTTTTGGCTAAATTTCTGTTTAAAACCTCCAATTTTTTCATTTCAGCTTGAGCATCGTAATTACCAGTACTCAAATTTTCATAAGTTGAATCATACTTTCCCGTCAGTAAAGGAGCGTTACCTCTCATACGCTTTCTCATATCAAACATTCCGTTCTTGCATTTTACAAATGCTCTAAAGTTGGCCACACAAAGATCCGGGAGATCCTTCTTCAACTCGGGATTGGTTAAGCATTCTTTAGGAGTATTACGTTGAATCAACACGCATGGTGATCTTTGGAGACATATAGCTAGTGCTTTCTTTTGATCCGTACAACTGTTGTGTTAGTTTGTTGGGTTCGTGAATGAGTTTAGTTAACTTACCTTGCACCCATAAGTGATTTTTATTTGAGATTCTGCGAGTGGAAATCTACAACTCAAGACTATGGGATGAACAGTACATTTAGACAAATTCAGTGAGATTGGTCAGTCTTGAATGTAAGCTGGTTGTTCAAGTGACGAATATGTACATAAGTTTAGGTGACGAACGAACGAGTGAAGCGAGTTCGTGAGTGAGTTCGTGAGTTCGTGAGTTTATGAGTGCGTACGTGAGTGAATGATTGAGTGAGAGCATGCGTGAGTAGCGAATTTCTTGAATCAAACAAACTCGCTTCCCTCGTTTAGATTAACAAAAGAATACAACACATGCTTGTGATGTAGCAATTGAAAGAAGCAACCAATAGACTTGTAAGCTCACTAAGAACGGTACCGTAATAATCTTGTAGTTTCCTCACTATTTCAGTCACGCTCACTTGGGCACGCTCACTTGGGCACGCTCACTTGGGCACGCTCACTTGGGCACGCTCACTCAGTTAGGCATAAAAGTCACGCTCCCTCACTCACTCGCTTCGCTCGTTCGTGAGTTCGCTATGACAATCGAGTTTATTCCAGGAGACGTCCAAGGCTCCTGTCTATCCCAATGCTCTTGGAAAAACCACAACATAATTGCTTATGGCTCTGGTAACAACCTTATAATAACAACAATAACTCATCATGCCACCAATATCACCCCCACAATCCCAATAAGCCCCAAACTTAACCATCCAACTCATTCAGTTACAGGTACCAGTAATAACCTTCAAACAATATATCTAGAGCAAGAACCGTCATGCATTGACATCAATGCAAATGCATGGATAGCCGTTGGGATATCAAAGAAAATAGTCATCTACAAGCCAATTAATGAGTACATGTCTTTACCCCAATGGGAGCAATGCCTTGAGATCCCTCTCAAACTGGGTTCAAACACCCTTGCATGGGCTTCAGATGAAAATGAACTTGTCATTGGTACAAATCATGACTTGCAACTTTATCATATCTTTCAAGATGAAGAATCTTTACATTATAGGTCCAATCTTCGTTGGTCCAAGGTTCAACCTCGTCCTATCAAATCAGTCAAGATTTCTCGTAATGCCAATAAAATCATCACATTGAGCAATTTGGACCGCTTAGCAAAGGTATGGTCTAGAGTCAGTTATGGTGATTCATCCTTATTCGAGCTATCATACTTGCCACATGATATTGGATGTTTTATCACTGATTTACATATAAAACTGTGTCCACATCCGCATATAAAGAAAGACATTGACTTGGCATTAAACAGGAAGGCATATGTTCCCGAACCAGAAGAATCAACAGATATCATATATACATTTACAAATACAAAAGAACTTCGTGTTTGGTCTAGCTATGAGTTTAACGGACACTCATATATGAAATGCTGGATAAAATTCACCTTGGAGAAAGATATCGCATCTATTGGGATTATCGATGATTGCTTATTAGGAAAGGATGAGGATTACTTGATGGTTATTTTAAGAGACGGTAGCTTCCTCGTGTATGAGATTAAAAATGTATCATCAACGCCTCCCAACAATATAAAGTTTGTGAAACGATGTGAAGGTGTGTTTCCTGAAAACTCATTTCCTTCGCATTTGGAAAGTTCATTGGATTTGAATACTAGTACAAGAGTTGATGTTGAATTGGATGATTCCAGTAGTTTTTTGTTGGAAAACAACTCAAATGACATTCAATCTGATGGTAAAATCACCGACATTCAATCTGATGGTACTTTGCTGACGAAAATCACCGACATTCAATCCACCCTACGCTACTCACCAATAAGTATCTCACTAGCACCATTCACCACCAACATCTCGCTACTCATTCACGACAAAACGAAAAACACCCTCAGGTGCAATATCATCAACAAACCTAAACTTCCAGATCTTCAGGTTAAGCTCTTGAAAAAATACCAAGGTCATACCAAATCTATACGCAGGCTCTTTGGGTCTTCCAAAAGTCTTCTCTTGTCCACATCCAACTTTGCTGAATTCAACTACTTGTGGAAGCCTTTCCATATTAACCAACGTGACATTCTTCTCAATAAAGTTTGTATATTGGATATGGGTCAAGATGGGATTGTGGTGGATGCTGTTATTATAGACAATTGGTGTGTGACGATTTCCTCCTTAGGGTATATCTCTGTTCGAAGAGTTGATACCTACTTTGCTTCTTTAGTGAGTAGGCATTATGTTGGTCGTGGAACTCCCAAAGCATTTCACAGGTTTGAAAAGTATATATTTGGAATTTTCCAAGATGAAGTTATTGTATGGGAATTTCATGATGGGTTATTGACGGAAAAAGCTATTGTGAAGAATGAATCAGGGAGTTTGGTTGATTGTTTTGAAGATTTTATGGTTAGTTTGAATGATGGTGTATTGAGAGTGGAGTCTTTAATGAAGTGGAAATATTCGGTTGATACATCAGAAAGTATTACACCATTATCAAGTGATTCATCAAAACATATTACATCATTATCAAGTGATTCAAGAATAGAGGAGTCAAGTTTAAAAACAGACGAGTCAAGTTTAGATTCATTGAAAACTATCACAATATCTAGACATTCGGATTCTACACCATCAGCTCTTACACACACCTCAATCAAATCAGCTAATCTCATGTGTTTGGCCAAAGATAAAGTTGCCATTTCTGAAGGTCACAAGTTAAGTATATGGAATATCAAATCTCAGGCAATGGAATATGAAGAAGAATTCGAAAACTCCATAACAAATCTCGAGTGGTCATATAAAGATGATATCTACATTCTTAGTGTAAACTTTGATAGGTTTGTCTACTTATATGTCCAACTTAGATATGATTATACTAATGACATACCAAATTTCGCACCCATCAAGAAACTTGACTTGAGCCAATACACCAGTCATACGATCGGGGATCTGATTTGGATAGACCAATTTTTGGTTATTGGGTGTGGGAATCAATTTTTCATCAATGATCAATGGGTTGAATTGAGTGGAGGAACCTTTGTTGATGCAACTATTCGTGAGTTAGTAAGCAATGACATGGGAGAGGATGAAACAACCCATGAAATGTATGATATGAATCATTTGACCAGACTTTTAAATGGACATCTTCCCTTATATCATCCTCAATTTTTAATCCAATGTATTTTGCTCAATCAAGTGACCTTAGTACAAGACATATTAGTTACTCTTTTCAATAAGCTTAGAAGTGACACCAAAATTACCTTTGACTTGGGATTAAATATGCCGGATTATATCTTAAAATTGAGGAATAATCCGAAAGAGCATCAACAAATATATTCAACTATTGAAATATTTAACAATTTTGACTTGGAATTAAGTAAGTTATTAATTGAAAGACTCACCAAAATATCACTTCCATGGATCACCAGACATCAACAAGCAACGCTTGTGACGGTGATTTCAATCATGCAATATCTCATCAAGTACATTCCACTCTTGGATGTTAATGGAGTTCGATTTCTCGTTGGATTTAAGCTTTTCCAATTATCAACTCGCAAACAAGGACATTTAAATATGAGAGATGTCAACTGGGCTCTTCATCTGGAAAATAAAGACATGTTGGTTAATATTATCGAAGAAACTTATGGTAGCTTACGTTGGAGTCATATAAAAAATACAAGAATGATGTATTGGGTGGATAATGAAAGGCTTTGTCGTCTAATTGAAAGAGCCAACCAGAATGAATTTGCGGAAACTAGAAATCCCAGTGGGTTGATATCACTCTTTTATTTGGCATTAGGTAAGAAGCAAATGTTGATTGAATTATGGAAAATTAGTACTGAACGTGAAAGAATGAAAATTATCAAATTCTTATCTAATGACTTCCTGGAAACAAGATGGAAACTGGCTGCAAATAAGAATGCGTTTGTTCTCTTGGGTCAACATCGATGGATGGATGCTGCTTACTTTTTCTTATTGGCTGGGTCAATTAAAGATTGCTGTATGGTATTATGTACTCGTCTAAAGGATCAACATTTGGCCCTTACTATTACCAAATTATACCAGCAATCATACTTACTGACTTTGATTCAAACTCATTTTACCGATATGATTTTGCAAAATCACGATAAATGGACAGCTTCTTGGGTTTTTTGGCAATTGAATGAGAAGCAAAAAAGTTTACAAGCACTTGTTAAATCACCCTATGAAATGTTTCCAGATTGTATGCAATCAACATCAAACAAAGTGGTGCATTTCTTAAAGGATGATCCTCTTTTAATAATCTTGTTCCAACATTTACGTAATATCAAAATTGACTACCGGATTGGTTCTCATAAAATTACCGAATCAGAAGAGTTTGATTTTGTTTTACAGGTTTGCTCGATATATCGCCGGATGGGGTGTGAGTATTTAAGTGTGTGGTTGCTTAGTAATTGGTTGTTTAGAGGGGTTTCAGAGGTTGCTGATATGGGTGTTGAAGAGATGATTGAGCCACCGAGTGTTGTTTTTGAGGAGCCTGACATGAGTGGGTTTGATTTTGGGTTTTAGCGAATGAACGAACGAACGAACGAACGAACGAACGAATGAACGAATGAACGAGCGAAGCGAGTGAGTTCGTGAGTTCGTGAGTTCGTGAGTTCGTGAGTAAGTTCGTGAGTTCGTGAGTTCGTGAGTTCGTGAGTTCGTGAGTTCGTGAGTAAGTTCGTGAGTTCGTGAGTTCGTGAGTTCGTGAGTTCGTGAGTTCGTGAGTTCGTGAGTGAGTTGGTGAGTTGATGAGTTGGTGATTTGGTGAGTGAGTTGGTGAGTTCGTGAGTGGGTGAGTGATAGATTGAGTCCGTCCGTCCGTTCGTCCGTTCGTTCGTTTCGTCGTTTCGTCCGTTCGTTCGTCTGTTTGTTCGTTCGTTTGTCCGTCTGTTTGTCCATCTGTTCGTCCGTCTGTTCGTCCGTCTGCTCGACTGCTCGTCTGTTCGTCTGTCTGTTCGTCCGTCTGTTCGTCCGTCTGTTCGTCCGTCTGCTCGACTGCTCGTCTGTTCGTCTGTTCGTCCGTCCGTTCGTTCGTCCGTTCGTTCGTTCGTTCGTTCGTTCGTTCGTTCGTTCTTTGGACCGTCCGCCCTTTCGCTCGCTCGCTCGCTCGTTCGTGAGTCAGATGAAAGCCAGGTGAAAATGTGTGGTGAGGATTCATTTCACATTCTTATCTTAAAGTGCAACTTTGTGTTGGTGACTGTGTTGGCGTCATCTACAAACAGCTACACCTCGAAAGCGCCAAATCCCAAACCTCTAAAGATAACAAAATTCACGGCCTAATTATCAAATATTCAATAAAGGCAAAGTGGAACCTTCATGTGTAGATTTCGTTCATGTTAGCATGTTCAAGTTGCTACAATTTTGTGTGAGAGCACATGAACTCGCACTCACTCGCACTCACACTCCTACTCACTCACACTCTCGCTTCGCTCGTGTGTTTGCTGACTCACTCAGACATGATTGACATTGAAATGTCTTGCTTAATATCTTATTTCATTCTCTTGACAGAAAAGAGTACACAATAAACTACATGTATTCGTCAAAGTATTCCTTGAGGGAGTGTCAGTATAATCATTTTCCTTCTGGGTTCAGTCAAGAGTTTAATGTAAAGAGATTTACTCGAAATTTCCTTTTGGAAAATGTATTTATTCAAAAGGAATGAATAGATGTAAAGATGAAAAAACTTGAACATCAGGAATGTAAGTACAAGGTGAAACAAACGAGCGAAGCGAGTTTGTTTGTTCGTGACTGCGTGAGTTGGCTCAAACGAGTTAGATTTCTTTGAGTTTATGAGTGAGAACAAACGAGCGAAGCGAGTTTGATCGTTGGTGACTGCGTGAGTTAGCTCAAACGAGTGAGATTTCTGTGAGTTTATGAGTGAGAACCAACTCGCTTCGCTCGTTTGTTTGTTCGTGACTGCGTAGCTCAAACGAGTGAGATTTCTGTGAATTTATGAGTGAGTAGAGAGAATGAATAAATGAGTAAATGAATAAAGAGTGACGTAATGACCAAACAAACACCTGACAACTAACCACTGAATTCAACCTTGGTGATTGGTAGTAATCAATCATAACAATTAGTATTACATCACAAATTAAAAATTCGCAACTCACTCGTCCCTTTGCTCGCTTGTTCCTCTCTCATCTGCAGGAGCTTTGCCAGGCGCAATAATGTAACGGTGTGGTTAGCTTAACAGATCACTATGAAAGTTATTCGCAATCACAAATGAGCGAGGCAATATCATGAATATTAAGGTGATATATTGTGACAGATAATGTAAGAAAGGAGCTATGTGAGAATCTACTACAACTCTCGTTGTGGTTGTTTTTAACTACAGCATATTCGGAACAAATGATGGAACGAGCAAAGTGAGTGAGTAAACTGGAACGAACAAATGCTTTGCTCGATACACTCGTAAATTTATAGTACTCGCTATGCTCGTAAATTAAAGAAAGTATGGCACCTGTCCTCACGGTGGTTATGGTAGATCAAAGGGACGAACGAGTGAACGAACGAGCGAACGAACGAGCGAACGAACGAGCGAACGAACGAGCGAATCGAGTGAGTGAGGTCGTGAGTGAGTTCGTGGGTGAGTTCGTGAGTACGTGAGTGACGGAGTAACTGAGTGACGGAGTAACTGTGACAGAGTACCTGAGTGACGGAGTAACTGTGACAGAGTAACTGTAACAGAGTACCTGAGTGACGTAGTAACTGTGACAGAGTAACTGTGACAGAGTAACTGTGACAGAGTAACTGTGACAGAGTAACTGAGTGACGGAGTAACTGTGACTCACTACATATTGATTATTAATGATATAATTATCATTCAGCATTCTTCACTTTCACACTTTATTACCCACAACTAAAGACTCACTTGTTGCTAAGAACTAACTTGTTACTAAGAACTAACTTCTATCGTTCATCTGAGAGAGTAAGTGAGTGCGTAATTTTCTTCGTTCGTTCGTTCGCTCTTTCGCTCGTTCCTTTGTTCATTTCTTTCATACGGATCAAGAAGTTCACCATAAAATTTTATGGTATAGATGGATTTATACGTGTACATGTTCACCATCACCATCACAATCATACTCTGGTCTTACCATATTTTTGCAACCACCTAACAAGTGGTATTAGACTCATAAGTTCAACTAAACATGTATATATTGATATGGGTTTTCGCAGCCACAAGAATATCAAGAGTACATGAATATTAAGAGTACATGAAAGGATTGTTAGCACATAGAATTCTGTCAAAACTTGTTAAAATACTCAAAAATGATCACCTAAGTAATAGCTTTGAAATGAATGTATATGTGAAAGGATAATCGTTCGCTGATTCGCTGGTTCGCTGGTTCGCTGGTTCGCTGGTTCGCTCGTTCGCTCGTTCGCTCGTTCGTTCCTGAATAGCAAATTCTTTGAGTTCATGAGTGGTGAGAAGCCTGACAGAACATTACTGGTCTTATATACTTGATTTAGGTAAACTTGAATCGCGAGATATTGCTGCGAAGCAGTATTTGAGAATGAACGAGTGAGTGATTTGCGATAGGCTTTGAAGGTTAGTTTAGTATTGAGTATTGAGTAATGAGTATTAACTCAACTATTTGATCCTTCGGAGGTATCGAGATTATATAATTACTTTTCAAATGAATTCTCTACTCACTCATTCGCTTGCTCGTTCGTTCTACTTTCAAATCAATGAATTCCCTACTCACTATGAATTCCCTACTCACTATGAATTCCCTACTCACACACTCGCTTCGCTCGTTCGTTCTACTTTCAAATCAATAAATTCTCTACTCACTTTGAATTCTCTACTCACTTTGAATTCTCTACTCACTATGAATTCTCTACTCACTATGAATTCCCTACTCACTCACTCGCTTCGCTCGTAATAAATTCCCTACTCACTCACTCGCTTCGCTCGTAATAAATTCCCTACTCACTCACTCGCTTTGCTCGTTCGTTCACCTGAACTGTATAATTTATAAGTCCGTTTCCTCAAAGGCAAATTTCCAAGATTGAGCTTACCCTGACAACTCTTACGTTGACATTTTGTGTCTGTACTTTCAAGGCTTCGTGGCGAAGCAATGCAAGTATTTCGTATATCTGCCAGGGAGTTTGATTGCAGAAATGTGATTCAGCGATGGCTGTGTATTTGAAGAGGTAGCATTGCATTTGATTGTGAGAGAATTGCTTGGCTAGACACAAGTTAAACAATTAACTTGTGTCTGCCTGGATGTATCGTAAATTGAAAACTAGCAATTCATCAACAATAGCTTAGATCTTGACAATACAGCAGGTGTAGACAATAGAACATTTTGTATGATAGTCATATACAATAGTCCTGTATATTAGTTTTGTAATTGTGTTTAGTATGAGATAGAGTTATGGCTGAGTAATTCTTGGAACCCTTGACGATTCTTGGCTTCACGCCGTTTAAGATGTGCACATTCAAACGGCTGTGCCAAAGGATGGAGCCGTATGGGTAAGACAAAAGTAAGGTTTCACAGCCTTGTGGTTGTTAATGAGATGATTGTATTAGGTGTGTACTTTTGTGGTGACGAGTAATGAGAGTAGATTGTATGAAAATTTAACCAATATTCATTAAATTTATAATGGTTTAGTTGTGTTATATAAAAATCAATGGTGAATCTTGTTCGCTTTGTAAGGTTCAAATGTCATTTGACATGAGATTTATATTCATTTGGCTGTAATATGGCAGTCAGTGCAAAAAATGTATCTGTTGAACCCTACCCGGGACTCGAACCCGGAGTCTCCCGCTTAGGAGGCGGATGCCTTAACCGTTTGGCCAGAAGGGCTTTCGATGTGAAATCAACTTGAGAAAGCTGTGAACAAGCCAAAAGGTGACGATGTTTTGACGAGAGCAAGCGAGAAGAGTCAATAAAGATTAGGCGAGATAAATTTCGTAACTGATAAGACAATATTGTTTATAAGGCATACATTATGCATTATAAGGCACACATTGTAAGGCACACATTATGAGGCATACACTAGTCTACATGTATCTACAGTAGTGTATATTTGCAATCATCAAACTGTTGGTTAGTTATGAAAAATTCACATAATCCATACATTCAATAAACTCTTTGATGGTTGTTTGGTTGTTTTTTGCTAGTTGGCTAAACCATCGTAGAGCACTTGCCAAGATTTGGTTCCAAATAATTAGATGATTTAAGATGGTTAGCATATAAACCAGACTATATCAGCAATGGTATGACAAAGATATTCGCCGTATACATTTTATTTTCAAGAAAATTTAAAGCCTGACGATAAGACAGCCTCGTTAAGAGGGTGATTTAGTAAAATAAAAGCCAACAGAATATAAGCTCATATTGTAATGAACCACAGATAGGTTCCACAGATAGGATCCACAGATAGAAGATATAAACCAAATATCGAAATTGTGTGGTTTCAACCTAAACTTCATCTCTCGGACAAACTCGTAAATTATTCAACACAAAAACATGGATAGATAAAATGGATTAAATCAAAGAAAATACAAATGGAAAAGTAGGAACGGAGTTACGGAGGCAGAACCGACAAAGGGATGATTGGCTCAAACAAACACCTTGATGGGAAGTCACAGTAGTCATTTGTGTATATGCGCAAAGTTGTAAAGGTAGTGGTAACAAAAATAATTTCTTTTCTGGGTCGCACAGCCTCAATGGACAATGTCGAGTCAATATAAAGAAAGCCGAGTGCGTTGAAGAATATTAGTGATAAACAAAACAGATGAGTGATAAACTTCAGATACCATATACTGGAGGTACACAAGATGACTCAAGTTATAACTCAAGTACACCATTCAATAAAGATGATAAGAGTTGGGACGACGCAGCCCTGCTTAGTAAAGTTTCACCCCCCAAAAGAGCTATAACCAAAAGTGCAAATACAGTAACTTCAGGAGGTGCAGGCACAGGAAGAGTTGGTACTACGATTTTTTCATCAATAAGAAATTTAACAGCCACATCAGTTAAGCAAGATAATTTTGGAGTATCTATTGAAGAATTATCAAGTCTTCACGATCCCAAATCATTAGGAGCATTATATCAAATTGGTAGTTTTTCCAAATTATTATCATTACTTAAAGTTCAAATACCAATTGGATTAAATTCTGAAGATTCAAAAGATTTAGAAGATAGAAGAAATAGTTTTGGAGCCAATCGATTACCAATTAAAGTTGCTAAATCCTTTTGGAGACTTTGTTTTGAAGCAATGCAAGATCGAGTTTTAATTATATTATCAATAGCAGCAATAGTTAGTTTGGCTATTGGATTATATGAAACATTTAGTTTTACATTTTATGATGATGAAGGATTTGCTTTACCAAAAGTAGATTGGGTTGAAGGAGTTGCAATTTTAGCAGCAGTTTTTATTGTTGTTATAGTTGGAGCAGCAAATGATTATCAAAAAGAACGACAATTTGCTCGATTAAATGCAAAAAAAGAAGATAGACAATTAATTGTTATACGTAATGGAGAACAACATCAAATTTCAATTTATGAATTAGTTGTTGGAGATATTTTAACATTAGAAACAGGAGCAATTGTACCAGCAGATTGTATATTATATCAAGGAGAAGTTGAAGCTGATGAATCATCAATAACAGGAGAATCTGAATCATTAAGAAAATTACCTGTTCATGGAGCTTTAGAAGCTTATGAACAACTGAATTTACAAGATGATTTAATTCAAGATCCTTTTTTAATTTCAGGTTCAAAAATTCTTTCTGGTGTTGGAAATGCATTAGTTACAGCAGTTGGGATTAATTCAATGAATGGTAGAACAATGATTTCTTTAAGTACAGAAGCAGAATCAACTCCAATGACTATTCGTTTAAATGATTTAGCTGAAGGGATTTCAAAATATGGTTTTTTAGCTGCAACTATTTTATTCATTATTTTAATGATTAGATTTGGTATTAATATTGCTCCTGGTGGTAAATTTAATGAACAAACTCCAACTGAAAAAGGTAAAAAATTTGTTGATATTTTAATTGTTGCAATTACAATTGTTGTTGTTGCAATTCCTGAAGGTTTACCATTAGCTGTTACTTTAGCTTTAGCTTTTGCAACTACGAGAATGGCTAAAAATGGTAATTTGGTTAGAGTCCTTAGACTGTGTGAAACAATGGGTGGTGCAACGGTAATTTGTACTGATAAAACTGGTACTTTAACTGAAAATAAAATGAGAATTACAAGAGCTTATTATGGTTTATCAAATGATTCTTCAAAAATTTTAGAATTTGATTTAAATCAAACTTTTAAATCAAATGATCAAAATTCAATTATTAAAAATTGTATTTCTGATAATATAATTCTTAATTCAACAGCTTTTAAAAATTCAGAATATAATCCTGAACTTTTAAAAAACTTAAAAAAAATCCCTGAAAGTGATAATTTTATTATTAAAATGTTTAAAAGATCAAAAGATTCATCATCAAATTCAATTGATTTCCAAAATTTATCTGAACCTTATATTGGAAGTAAAACTGAATCTGCTTTATTAATCTTTGCTGATGAAAATTTAAATTTATTTCAAGATAAATCACTTGAAAAACAAAGAAATTCTTATTTACCAAAAATTATTCAAACTATTCCTTTTGAAAGTCTGAGAAAATGGTCTGGAGTTGTAATACAAATTGATGATAATTCTTATAGATTTTATGCCAAAGGAGCAGCTGAAATTTTATTTCAAAATTGTGGTTATCAATTTAATGAAAATGGTGATATTGAAAAATTATCAAGAAATACAAGAGATTTAAATTTAAATAAAATTGAAGAATATACTATTGGTGCATTAAGAGCAATTGCACTTGTTCATTATGATTTTAATAATTTAAATGAACTGTGGCCACCAACATCTTTATTATCTAAAGAAAGTGGAGGTGAAGCTGATCCAAATTTATTAATGAATTCTGATTTAATTCTTGAATGTTTAGTTGGTATTCAAGATCCTTTAAAATCTGGTGTTTCAGATGCTATACTTAAATGTAATAGAGCAAGCGTTCAAGTTAAAATGTTAACTGGTGATAATTTAAAAACTGCTAAAGCAATATCTCAAAGTTGTGGAATTTTAACATCAGATGATTTAACAAATGAATTTGCTTTTATGGAAGGTCCTGAATTTCGTAAATTAAGTGATGAACAAAGAAAAATTATATCACCAAATTTAAAAGTTTTAGCAAGATCTTCTCCTGAAGATAAAAGAATTTTAGTTGAAACTTTAAGAAATTTAGGTGAAGTTGTTGCTGTCACTGGTGATGGTACAAATGATGCACCTGCTTTAAAATTAGCTGATGTTGGTTTTTCAATGGGTATTTCGGGTACTGAAGTTGCTCGTGAAGCAAGTGATATTATTTTAATGACTGATGATTTTACTGATATTGTTCAAGCTATTAAATGGGGTCGTACAGTTTCAACTTCAATTAGAAAATTCATTCAATTCCAATTGACGGTTAATATAACTGCTTGTGTATTAACTTTTGTTTCTGCTGTTGCTTCTTCAAATAATCAATCCGTTTTAACTGCCGTTCAATTACTTTGGGTTAATTTAATTATGGATACTTTGGCTGCTCTTGCTTTGGCAACTGATAAACCTGATGATTCTTTCTTAGATCGTAAACCGGCTGGAAGAACGGCTCCTTTAATATCGGTATCAATGTGGAAAATGATCTTAGGTCAATCTTTACTTCAATTGATTATAACCTTAATTTTGCATTTTGGTGGTTCACAAATCTTTTATGGTGAAGCAAACGTTGATAATCATACTAATAAAATGTTGGATGCTTTGACTTTTAATACTTTTGTTTGGTTACAATTTTGGAAACTTTTCGTAACAAGAAAATTAGATGAAGGTGATGGAATAGAATCTGTTAAAGGAAGAATAACAAGGTCTAATTTAGACTTTAGTGAACATTTATTCCGTAATTGGTACTTTATTACTATTGCTGCTATTATTGGTGGTTTCCAAGTTTTAATCATGTTTGTTGGTGGTGCTGCTTTCCTGATTGCTCGTCAAACTGGTGCAATGTGGGCAACTGCTATGATTGCTGGATTCTTATCAATACCTATGGGTGCTTTGATTAGAATAATTCCTGATCATTGGGTTGAAAAAGCTTTCCCAACAAAAGCTTTCAATGCGTTTATTTATTACGCTGGGTTTAAGTTTTTGAGAAAGCAAAAGAAGGATGATTTAGCTTAGTTGACCCACGTTTGGAGGGGATGCGTATGGGAGGAATTGCGTAACTTTTATTTAATGATATTGGCATGGAAAGTGTAGAATGAGTGAATGAACGAGCGAAGCGAGTGAGTTCGCTCGTTCGTGAGTGAGTGCGTGAGATTGTGAGTGAGATTGTGAATGAGAACGATCGAACGAGCAAAGCGAGTGAATAAGTGGGTGAGTGAGTAGCGAGATCCTTGAGTCAAGCAATCTCGCTTCGCTCGTTTGTGAGTGAATGAGTGCATGAGTGAGTAGCGAGATCCTTGAGTCAAGCAAACTCGCTTCGCTTGTTTTTGAGTGGGTTCGTTCGTGAGTGAGTGAGTACGATCTAACAATCAAAGCCAGTGAGTTGCAAATTTCTTGAGTAAAACAAACTCGCTTCGCTCGTTTGTTAGTGAGTACGATCGAACGAGCAAAGCGAGTGAATGAGTGAATGAGTGCGTGAGTGCGTTTGAGCTCGTGAGTTCGCTCGTTCGTGAGTGAGTACAAGAGTGAGTTGCAAATTTCTTGAGTCAAACAAACTCGCTTCGCTCGTTTGTTAGTGAGTACAATCGAACGAGCAAAGCGAGTGAATGAGTGAATCAGTGAATGAGTACGTTCGTGAGTTGCAAATTTCTTGAGTCAATCGAACGAGCAAAGCGAGTGAATGAGTGAATCAGTGAATGAGTGCGTTCGTGAGTTGCAAATGTCTTGAGTCAAGCAAACTCGCTTCGCTCGTTTGTTAGTGAGTACGATCGAACGAGCAAAGCGAGTGAATGGGTGAATGAGTGAATGATTGAGTGGGTGCGTGAGTGAGTTGCAAATCTCTTGAGTCAAACAAACTCGCTTCGCTCGTTTGTGAGTGAATGATTGAGCGAGTGCGTGAGTGAGTTTGAGCTCGTGAGTTCGCTCCTTCGTGAGTTCGCTCCTTCGTGAGTTCGTGAGTTCGCTCCTTCGTGAGTTCGTGAGTTCGTGAGTTCGTGAGTTCGTGAGTTCGTGAGTGCGTGAGTGCGTTTGAGTTCGTGAGTGAGTGAGCTGCAAATTTCTTGAGTCAATCGAACGAGCAAAGCGAGTGAATGAGTGAATGAGTACGTGCGTGAGTTGCAAATTTCTTGAGTCAAACAAACTCGCTTCGCTCGTTTGTGAGTGAGTGAATGAGTGAGTGAGTAGCGAGATCCTTGAGTCAAGCAAACTCGCTTCGCTCGTTTGTGAGTGAGTACGATCGAACGAGCAAAGCGAGTGAATGAGTTCGCTCCTTCGTGAGTGCGTGAGTGAGTGCGTGAGTGCGTTTGACCTCGTGAGTTCGCTCCTTCGTGAGTGAGTGAGTTCGTGAGTTGCAAATTTTTTGAGTCAAACATTTTTGAGTCAAACAAACTCGCTTCGCTCGTTTGTGAGTGAGTTCGTGAGTTCGTGAGTGAGTACGATCTAACAAGCAAAGCGAGTGAATGAGTGAATGAGTGCGTGAGTGAGTGCGTGAGTGAGTTGCAAATTTCTTGAGTAAAACAAACTCGCTTCGCTCGTTTGTTAGTGAGTACGATCGAACGAGCAAAGCGAGTGAATAGGTGAATGATTGAATGATTGAATGAGTGAATGAGTGCGTGAGTGAGTTGCAAATTTCTTGAGTCAAACAAACTCGCTTCGCTCGTTTGTGAGTGAGTACGATCTAACAAGCAAAGCGAGTTAATGAGTGAATGAGTGCGTGAGTGAGTTGCAAATTTCTTGAGTCAAACAAACTCGCTTCGCTCGTTTGTTAGTGAGTACGATCGAACGAGCAAAGCGAGTGAATGAGTGAGCTCGTGAGTTCGTGAGTTGCAAATTTCTTGAGTCGAGCAAACTCGCTTCGCTTGTTTGTTTGTGAGTTTGTGAGTTCGTGAGTGAGAACTATCTAACAAGCAAAGCGAGTGAATGAGTGAATAATTGAGTGAGTGCGTGAGTGAGTAGCGGATTTCTTGAGTCAATCGAACGAGCAAAGCGAGTGAATGAGTGAATGAGTGAATGAGTGCGTTCGTGAGTTGCAAATTTCTTGAGTCAAGCAAACTCGCTTCGCTCGTTTGTTAGTGAGTACGATCTAACAAGCAAAGCGAGTGAATGATTGAATGATTGAATGATTGAGTGAGTGCATGAGTGAGTTGCAAATTTCTTGAGTCAAACAAACTCGCTTCGCTCGTTTGTGGATTTTCTCTTTTGGAAACGTTTCCACGCTATACGTTATTGAACCAACTACATTGAGCATTCTTTTTTGCTTTTTTGGGCATCCTTTTTGGTGTAGTTTCGTGTATTGTTATATTCTAGAGTACTTGCAAATGCTTTTCCATTGAGTGAGTTGGTGAGTGAGTTGGTGAGTGAGTGAGTGAGTGAGTGAGTGAGTGCGTGAGTGAGAAATTGCCTGTTAACGAGTGAGTGAATGAGAAATTGCCTGTTAACGAGTTCGCTCGCTCGTTCGTTCGTTCGTTCGTTAGTTCGTTCGTTCGTTGAGTGAGTAAGTGAGTGAATTTGCTCGCTCGCTCGCTCGTTCGTTCGTTCGTGAACAAGTGCTGGGTATGAGCCTTCATTTTGGACCTTGGGAAATATTATAAATGAATATCCGTTGGTTTATTTCAGGTCAAGCTAATAAGAGTACTGTGGTATATAAACAGTGTTACGAAGCAGTATTTTGAATAATATATGAATTTGAATATGTCTAGTTGAGTATATGAAATATGAGTAGTGTAGTTTACCGTATAATATCAATACTACGCTTCTTACCAGAGTGAGTAGTGTAGTGGGGGATCACACGCAAAAATTACAGCAAGTTGGAAAGTTTAAGAATTGAGGTCAATTCGCTCAAAGATGTATGAGTATTTCTAATTCCGAGAAAGATAAACGAGTACTTTTAGGAAGATTTTTCCTTCAGTCTATTCATCTGATACTTCTGCTCCCTCCTCGTAATATGCTTTCCATAACGCTACTGCACTTTGGGTGTGTTAACCATTTTGATAACTAAAAGTGAGTAGTTGCGAATTTAATATGAACTCGACATGTTATCATTTACAAAACTCTATAACTATCGTGTTCATAATGTTCATCTATGATTATTAGGACAACTTGGTAAGGTTATTATATCAGATTATTACACAAGAATCATGGAAGACCAAGTTAGTCATTATAATTTGCCTCGCTCGTACGTTTGATGTGAGTGAGTGAAAAACGAACGAGCGAAGCAAGTGAGTTGGCGAGTATAACGGGTGGGTATTATTATTTTATATTTTCTATCATATTTTAATTCACTCTGTCACACACACTCACGAGCGAAGAGAAACGAACTTCGCTCGCTCGCTCGTGAGAAGCAAATACTATACTTTCATTATTGCGGTACGGGTCAGTTTGTTGCATGAAAATTCACCAGACGATCAAAGGTTGGGTATTACTTTTAAATCAACAAAAGTAACTTTGCTCATTCGTTCGTATATAAATCAAAGAATTCTATACTCACTTATTCTTTCGCATCCAAATCATAAGAATTCAATATTCACGCACCCACTTACGCACTCACTCACGCACTCACTCTACAATGCCTTCTTACTGAAAATAAGGAGTACAGAAGGAGAAGTTTTGCTTATGGGAGTACAGAAGGAAAACGTTTGTTCGCTTCGCTCGTGTGTTAGCTCCGCTCGTGTGTTTGTTTCATGCAAAACTCCCCAAAGCCCAAGGCTATTTTTTGTATCAGTGTCTAGAGCTAGCTTGGGAGTCCAAGTGCATGAAAAATGCAATAGCTGATTCATAAACTTAATCAATATACTGAATGGTGTAAGATTAGTGAGATTTGCATTTTCATGCTTTGATGGCTCAATTATATTAATTACAATTTCAACAATAATGTTAAAACGTTAAGCAAACTTGAAGACTCTATTGGTTCGTTTTCGCTACTCACTTACTCTCTTGGTTCGTTTCGCTACTCACTCACGCAAGCACTCACTCGCTTCGCTCGTTCGTTCGCTTAATTTGAAATAGTCAACGTCATATGATAGACACCTGCAAAGCGAGTGAGTGAGTGAGTGAGTGAGTGCGTGAGTGAGATAAACTTATATTGTTATTCTTGTTGTCATATTCCAGTACCATCAGACTTTTAAAAGTCTGGAGATGGAAATGGCAAATGTAATGGAAATGAGCTATCAGGATCATTCTGGAATCTATATCACACAAGAAGAAGCTGAATTTATGGATATTGATTTGATAGAATCTACACCAGAAAAATTAGTACATGTATGAACCGAGACCTGACTTGGAATAGCCAGAGCTTTTGTTAGTAGTATAAGGACCTTTAAAGCAACTCTAGAGGTGCTGTTGGAAGTGAAGAAGTTGATGCTAACACTAGAAGGGACCAATTGAATGGGTTTATTTGATGAGTTGAGGTATATTGCACGTAGTGTCAAAAGATATCAAGTGTTTGATTGAGAAGTTTGGGTGACACGAAATACAAATTAATGTGTCTTGTTGCAAAGTATTAGAACAAACGAGCGTAGCGAATTTGGGTGTGAGAGTTAGTATCTGAAGGTATCCGAGAGTCTCGAAAGAGAATAAGACTTGGTATCGAGGTGTTTCGAAAGACTTGGTATCGAGGTGTTTCGAAACTCTTGGTCCTGAAAATGTAGAAAAATCAAAAATAAGTTTATCATTCGTGGAGCACGTTAAATATCCTTTAAAGGTTTATAACTTGAAAGTTGACTACTTTAGCTTAAATATTCATATTAAAAGTTAGCGTATGATCTCCCACTACACTACTCAACTTGGAGAACGTCAAGCAATGTGCAGTACTGAATGAGTAGGAAACGGAAGCACAGTATAATACAAGTTTGGAAAGTGAGTCTGAATGGAAATTGAAGATTACGAGATAGAAGAAGGGGAAATATATATTGTACATCACAAGATGGATATCGGGATAATGAATCTCTTTCGAACGAACGAACGAACGAACGAACGAACGAACGAACGAACGAACGAACGAACGAGCGAGCGAGCGAAGCGAGTGAGTGAGTGAGTGAGTGAGTAGCGAATTTCTTGAGTCAAACAAACTCGCTTCGCTCGTTTGTAATCAAAGTTTAACTTCATAAACATGCACCTACAAGTATCGCTCCAATTGAATCTCAAGTGAATATTTCCACAACAACTAATCTATATAATGTAGGTTCTTGTCAGTTTCAAGGGCAATCTAAACCTCATTTTTATTCATCAAACCAACTGGACTCTACTCGTACACTCTAATAGTCATTTTATTCATCATACCAACTGAACTCTACTCGTACACCCTTATACTCCTTAAAAACTCCCTGTAAACCATGCCAAACTTACTCATGTCATCAAAAATCACATCGATGGATTGTAAGCGACCAATCAACTCTTTGTCTTTTGAAGATTTCAAAGATTCGGACAAGGAATCCAACATTGATTTAAACTGGGCAAGGGTCAATACACCATCATAGCCCGAAAGTTGACCAGTTATTACGCGACTCAAAAACAGAAAGATCTCCAATGTGTCAACCATATTCTTTTTGGCCAATTTCAATTGAACCAAAGTATTTATCACTTGAGGTTTTTCATCGATACTATCAATCTGTTGTAGTTCGGTTTGTAGGGTATGGATTGCATTATTTAGTATATTGACTTGGTATTGTAATCTCAGAGATGATGTGCTATCAATTTGGCTTATAGTGGTGTTATTTTGATCGAGCTGTTGAAGCTTCTCTTTTAAGTTGTTGGAGACTTCATTGGTGTAGTAGTCCAAATGCGTTGAAAGGTTTGATATATCATTTGAGAGTTTTCGAAGTTGTGCTTGGGAATATGAATCAGATTTGGATAGAGCTTGGAATAGCCTATCGATGTATAGGGTGGGATTAAAGTCTGGATCAAAGAACATCAGAAGGGATTCGGATGACATGGTGGTTATTGGCGTGCGAAGGTTTTTGAATGAGCGAACGAGCGAATTCACGAACGAGCGAACTCACGAGTGAGCGAAGCGAGTGAGTGAGTGAGTGAGTGAGTGAGTGAGTGAGTGAGTGAGTGAGCGAGTGATTGAGTGATTGAGTGATTGAGTAATTGAGTAAGTAAATGAGTAAATGAGTAATTGAGTGAGTAATTGAGTGCTTTGCTTATTTAGTCCTTTATTTAGATGATATTTATTTAGCTTCAATACAAACTGAGCCCTTTAATTATTCATGACAGATATTTGATATAAGTGATATCTGGTTCCATTTAACGGGATTACATTGGGTTTTGAATAAAGCATTAGATCGAAAAATTATGAGCAACGAATAAGTTCGCTACTCACGAGCGAAGCGAGTGAGTGAGTAAATGAGTGAGTGAGTGAGTGAGTGAGTGAGTGAGTGAGTGAGTGAGTGAGTGAGTGAGTGAATGAGTGAGTGAATGAGTGAATGAGTGCATGTGTGAGTGAATGAGTGAATGTGTGCATGTGTGAGTGAATGGGTGAGTGAGTGCACGTGTGAGCAAACTCGCTTCGCTCGTTTGTAAGTGAGTGAGCTTACTCGCTTCGCTCGTTCGCTAAGAATCATATGTAGATGATTAGAAAATCATTACCCAAACTCATGGAAGCCACAAGAGTACGTTTATGAACTCACACTCACACTCACTCACAGACCATATATAAGAAAAGTAAGATAAGTATAACTATACAATAGTACGATTATTAGAATAACTATACAAGTGTATCTCACTCACGAACTCAATAACCTATGATAAATTCTGGTAGAGAACAATAATCAAGTTTCTTTGTTCGTTTTCGCAACACACTCACTCACTCACAAACGAGCGAAGCGAGTTTGTTTGACTCAATGATCTCACTACTCACTCATTACTCACTCACTACTCACTCACTACTCGTTTGACTCAATGATCTCACTACTCACTCACTCACTCACTCACGCACTCACACACTCACTCGCTTCGCTCGATCGTTCAAAACCCCCTTGAGACATTCAAGTTTCAAGAATTCACATTCAAGAGCACAAACAATAATTACATTTCCTACCAGCTCTCCCAACATTCAGTTTCTGGTACCATTTCAAACAAAGTTGAATAATACTCACTATATTATTAAAGTGATTGGGGAGAGCAATAAGAGCAAAAGTTGAGATGTGTTCACAGCAAATTTATTAGGTGGGTACCAACAAGATATCTTGCAAAAATGTTAAATGGAGATCAACAACTGGTTTAGCTTGCAAAGTAGGTACTAACAACTGGTTTAGCTTACAAATCAATCTCTTTTAGAATATATGTACGTTTATGCCTCGCACTTGGCTGCAAAAATACGTGGACAGACTGACTGGTGTGAGGTCCCAAATGAATAAAAAGTCATAAAGTAGGAAAAAAATCAACGATAGGTGTTGGTTTTGCAATAGTTTGGTGATTTATGCAGTTGCAAGTACCCACTCAAACCAAACTGATTCGTTTGGTTTTTGTAGTATTGGGTGTCTTTTTGGGTTGAGATTGACATAGGGTCGTAATAAGAATTGATCTTCAATCTAAAAAGCCCAAAGGTAATGCCGAGTAATGATTTATTTGATGGTTTGCTTCGTTATGCTGAAATGGTGAATTTGCTAGTGCAAGAAATGAGTCAACTGAGTACAAGTGAATGCGATAGATTGACAAGTATGAACAATTTGAGTGATACATATGAACATTTTGATTACAAATCACTAACTAACTGACATTGTCAATGAATTTCAACTCAATAAATTCACGAACAATGTCTTTACTTATTGTCATTTTCCAACATTTCTTTACAAAAATCCAACAAATCAATAGTAATACCCCAAGATACATATACGCCAATTAACAGAATCCACAAAATCAAGACTATTAAACAGACCCTGGACCCTCAACCAAACCATCAGATGAGTATTGATTATAATTAGGATTCTGCTTATACTGCAATGCTTATTATATCACAGGAAGTTTATAAAAAAAAAGTCAACAAACATACCAAGGCACCATGCGGAGAGTCAACAAGTAAAGCATGGACCTCGAAATCAGTCAACAAGTGAAGCCTGGACCTCGAAATCAGTCAACAAGATTAGCCTGAACCTCTAAGTAAACAATACGATTGCTCTAGAGTGAGCATACTTGACTAACAATACAAATTTCATAGTTACGCACTTTTCGGCCAGCAATAAATATATAGCTCGATAGCGCGATAGCGCGACAAGTATTCACAAAGCAAGGATTGAAAGTGACAATTGTTTGAGTTATCAAGTGACAATAATTACTTGGAGGAACTACGTGATAGCCATTACTTTATGGCTCTTTGATTGTATTAGTTCCATTATTGCGGTACGGATCTCACTCACTCGCTTCGCTCGTTCGTCCTACACTATCAATTAAATTGAAAAATCATATCAAACACCGTATTTATTCATATAAGTATAAGCCAGCTACTTACAACTTTGGTCTTGGGTCAATAGACTTGAAGACGGATTCGATAGCAGTAGCCTTCATCATGTTACCCTTAACCTTCAACTTACCGGACATGAACAATTTTTGACCGTTAGCCTTACCTTCAGCCAACTTGACAAAGTCAACATCCTTCAATAATAATTGAACATCTGACTTTGGAACGGCACCTTCAACCTTGGTGATGGTACCATCCTTCTTCAAGTCGAGCAACCAAGAAACTTCCTTACCTTCCTTGTTCTTCAAGGTGATAACGAGGACAGCCTTGACACCGGCAATGGCCTTTTTACGGATGCTTTCATCAGCTAAACCTTGAGCCAAGGTTTCGAACAAGGTAGAAGCGTTAAATCCATCAGCAGTAACGTTAGACATATTTGTAGTTGTAATTGTTGTTTATAATATAAAATATATTAATGATTTTTTTAATAAGCCGGATTTTATTTCCTACTTATACTGTCTGTCAACTATGGGGTATTAGCTTCCAAATTTCACACTACAAGGCAACCGCCCCTCATTTCGTCGGCTTATATACACGCTGTTTTTCCTCCTCTGAAAAATAGCTTAACCAACGTCCCATGTGAAGTTACTTTTCTATTCTCCTGTACTTTGCGGAGTTACCCTGGCTCCACATGCAGTAATATTTCCTCTTTAGGAAGGTACTATAGTTTGTTTTTGCTGTCTCTTGGTTTGGGTTATGGTTTTGGGCGCATGCGCTTGCCCTCGGTTGTTATTCAAATCACATGTCCTTATAAAATCACATTCTCATGAAGGGTCACGTGTACATACCGAGGCCAAAAAAAGAAAGTAATATGACGAGCGAAGCGAGTCATATAGATGAATATGAACGAGCGAAGCGAGTGATAAAGTTGAATATGCTGCGAATGACGAGCGAAGCGAGTCATATAGATGAATATGCTGCGAATGACGAGCGAAGCGAGTTATATAGTTGAATATTGCTGCGAAGCAGCATAACGAGCGAAGCGAGTCATATAGTTGAATATCGCTGCGAAGCAGCATATCGATATGTTACACTCACATAACTACTGATATGTTACTCTTACCCAATCACTCACGCACTCACTCACGCACTCACACTCTCACCCGCTTCGCTCGATCGTTGATTATTAACCTTTAATAAAGCTAACAATAATCGAGCGAAGCGAGTCATATAGTTGA
>JAKUAJ010000282.1:0-24694 GCA_030562865.1 Kodamaea lidongshanica (nom. inval.) | reverse complement strand
TCGGTAGACTTTGTGAACGTGTCGGACTAGTAGCGCTTAAGTGAATTTAGCTCAATGAGTCAGATACAATACGATTAACGTAAACCTTGATTACTATCTATAGGGGGGAGCCTAATATATATACCGCGGGGGTAGGAGTCAGATGCCCTACTTTGTGTAGTGAAAAGTTTTCCTCCTAAAGGTAGCAAAGATAAATAGGGAAATCCTATTTATTGTTTCCAAAGATCTGTGTAACATTTCTCATGGAAACGTATTATAATATGATAGGAGGTAGTTATCTAAGTCAACCGGTACCATAGTAACTCATACAGATGGTACCTGTTGGGAACATACCCCTATCAATGCTAGAAAGTAGTAAATGACATAGAATATGGTCTACGACCATACCCTATAAAGAAGTAATTAGCTTTTATACTAGGCCAGAATATAGTATTACACACTATCTGAAATGTGTAAGCTAACAATAGTACTGCTTCGCAGTACTATAGTAATATAAACTCTCCTGAATAAACCAAAATCCTTATCCAGACTTTAACTGAAATCTCCAGTTTGCTAATTTGGCCTATACGTAGTACCAGATAACAAGACAAGGTGGGTACTTATTTGGTATGAAGATGTCAAGAGTCTTGAGATTTGAAAAATGAATGTGAAGGATTTGTTCCGTGAGATTATGATTAAGATTATCCTATAGTTGTCATGGTTATGTTATGGTTATCGTATGGTGTTTGAGGTATATTGATATTATGGCCTTATTGACTATAGAAGTTTGGAAACGAGCGAAGCGAGTGCGAGAGTGCGAGAGTGAGTGAGTGAGTGAGTGAGGGCGAAAATGAGTGAGTGAGTGAGTGACTAAGTATCAAGCACTCATAGTACTGCTTCGCAGCACTATTAAAGAAGTTTGGATCGTTTAATAAATAACTCTCGAGCTCACGGTCTCACGAACGAACGAGCTCATGGTCTCATGCACTCACTTATTTTCGCTACTCACTCACTCCTCACGCACTCACTCGCTTCGCTCGTTCGCTCCAACCTCAAAGCCCATGCTAACCTCCTTGATTGTGAATGGCAAATTCTATAGAAAAAGGTACTTTGACATCCTTACAACTCTCTTTTTCTGGGTCGTTAAACGCCATTTCTCTTGCTTAGGTACTTGTTATGGTACTATATATGAGTTACGCTCTTTGGATTTCATGCACTTGCCCACTTTTTTTGATACATTTCCACCAATTTAAACGTCTTTTGCATCTTATAGGGCAAGTGCTATGTTTTGTAAGCTTAGCTATTGGCTTATCTAAGTTTATTTCTTGATGAATTTGAGGTTGGTTAGTTCCATTATAGTTGCTTCGCAGCTGATGTTATCTCCCTATGCTCGTGATTCTGCTTCGCAGCTACTGTTAATCTCACTTCGTAATGCTGCTTCGCAGCTACTGTTAATCTCGCTACGCTCGTGATGCTGCTTCGCAGCTGATGGTATCTCACTATGCTCGTAAAGCTGCTTCGCAGCTGATGATATCTCGTTACGCTCGTGATGCTGCTTCGCAGCTGGTGTTATCTCGCTATTCTCGTAAAGCTGCTTCGCAGCTACTCTTAATCTCGCTTCGCTCGTGATGCTGCTTCGCAGCTACTGTCACTCGTAATGCTGCTTCGCAGCTACTTTGCTCGTTCGATCGACTCTTTATTACTCACTAACCTACTCACTCAATAACCCACTCACTCGCTTCGCACGTTCGTTTTCCAGAATCATCTCCAACTCTGAATACCTCCAGGAATACCTTTGACCATACCGTTTATCATCCTCCTTTCTCTTTTTCCAAAGCTCATGCAAAACTCCTCGGTGTGGTTCATACTTAACCTTAACATCAGACTTCAAAGAACATCTCAATCCCGTTTGAATGATAAACTCTTCAAAAATGCTTTTGATAACATCCAACGTTTCATAATACTCCTTCCGGAATTCAGGACTAACTGGCTGCCCGAAAAACTCTGGTGACACATCATTTGAAGTATCTCGGAACTTATTGTAGATGCCCATTGCATAGGACCGTTCTCTGTTGATTTTCCCGAGTATTTCCTTCATACATGCAATCAGGCACTCGTCGTCATCCATGGCTCTGGTGGTATTCACACCCCAACAGTAGAATAAGCTCTCTAGCAACACTGGTGCCATTTCAAAACAGAGGCGAATGATTACAACAGGCATGATATCCACAACGCCTTCATACACCCTTGAAGGGATTACCTTATCAAAAATAGGTTTCTTTTGTGCTCTCCAGAGGGCATTGATGGCATGCGTGTATTTTTGGTATTCTGGTGTACCAATATAGTCTGTTTGAGTGTGTCGGTCAGGGATATATCTGGATGGATTGGCCCTTCCAATTTCTAGATGACGTACAATGACTTCTACAAGTTCATTTTCAACAGAGGGATGTCTGAGCATTTCTTTACTGGTGGATATTGGCTTTTCAATGGTCAATTCCAATCTAGTTGACTGGTTAGCCTTTGATGTGGATTCTAATAATACCCGAGAAGAACCTCGGTTAGAATCAAGCCCCATGGTAGGTGCCGAAATACAAGAGTCTCGTAGTTGTTGAGCAGTGGAATTGTCAAAATCCACTTGGTTGGTTGGTTTCATATTGGGATCTTTTGTTGGATCATCCAGCCAGCTGGGATACGATGAATGAAAGGGTCTTTTCCACCAATGTTCTGAGTTTGAAACCATTTGGTGGGAGTGGAGGTGATGGCTATGTTGAGTTAATGGCTGTTTCAAGTTAGTGTCTTGTCAGTAGTGTCTGTTTCACTAGTGCTAGTGTCTTGTCAATGTAGTGTCTGTTTCACTAGTGCTAGTGTCTTGTCAACGTAGTGTCTGTTTGTGTCAAACTAATGTCTTTTATGTCAAAGTAGTGTCTGTTTGTGTCAAGCTAGTGTCTACTTTTTTAGACAGCGTCTATGTTTCGCAACCCACATGTCTCACAAAGCAAACACAAATGGAACCACGAAACTGATAAGAACATGGCCAAAATGAACAAGTGGTGCATTTATTTGAACCTCTACTAAAGGGATAAACGTCACCTTGACTAATATTTAAACAAGAGCAACATCACCTTGACTAATATTAGTGTAAAACAAGTGCAGAGTAGCTACGAAGCAGTACTATGAATAGTGTAAAAGTAGTTGACTGATTCGATATTATGCATATAATCACGCTATACATATTCACTTTAATCTCTGTAGTTTATACTAATCTTGGGTCTGGATGTGTAAATCCTGGAACCGTTGAAGACCAAAGGGGGGGACCTTTGATTTTTTTGCCCTTTGATAGGAGCTGGCTGCGAAGCAGTAAAGCGACACTTGATAAGAGAACCAAAGGGGGGGACCTTGGATTTAAACTATGGACTAAAGGGGGGGGATCTTGGATTTTTCAATTATGAACCAAAGGGGGGGACCTTCGTAGTATTGAAATCACAGAACTCGGTTAGTGCGTCGGTTATAACGCACTCACGAACGAGCGAACGAACGAACGAGCGAACGAGCGAGCGAACGAGCGAACGAGCGAGCGAACGAGCGAACTCACGCACTCACGAACTCACTCGCTTCGCTCGTTTGTTCGTTTGTTTATCATAATCATTACTTTCGAATCAAATTCACTACTCAGTGCCTGTGTGCGTGAGTGCCTGAGGCGTGAGTGGGAACAAACGAGCGAAGCGGAGTGTATGACTCGGGCGTGGTGTCACAGAGACACTTTTGGCTAGCCAGGTGAGGATCAGTGAGTGTAACACCTGACTAGCCAGGTGAGGTTCAGCGTGTATATGTGTGTAGCTTGTGAGCAAGTCACGGTGATGTTCAGAGCCGAGGCACTCGGAGGATGCCAATTCCGAGGTTGGAAATGGGCTTGGGGGACGCTTATGATGCCGTCGAGGGAATTAGTGGACTATACAAGTAGTCGCTATACCCTCAAGCTAGAGGTAGCTTAGTCTAGAACGGAGAATGTGAATAAGGAGTTTAGTGGGCAAGTGTAAGTTCCGATTAATACATAGTACGTATATCTAACCTATAAAGACCCGTACTCACACACTCGCACACACTCACTCACCCTCTCACTCACCCTCTCACTCACTCACTCACTCACTCACTCGTTTCGCTCGTTCGTTCGCTCGTTCATGCAGAAATCGAGGATATAATTGAGGCCTATTATATAACAACTGAGGCTTGAATGAGAACAAACTCGCTTCGCTCGTTTCATACTCACATTGGGATGTTCAGTTCAGCCAATGCTATGATTTCACGTGTGCGTGTCGGGGTGACCGAGAAGATACTTGAGCCTACTGTACTCCGTACTACCCAATTTAACTAATCGGTGATGATGGTGCATCACAAGAATACACCGTTTCGCAGCTGACAGATGTAGAGAGCTATTTTACACAACTGAATGTATAAACTAATAGATTAATAAGATAATAGACTAATAAACTAATAGACCAATAAACTAATAGACCAATAGACTAATACAGATTATATGAATGAATCTTCACTTGGTGATATCTCGAACGAACGAACGAGCGAACGAGCGAACGAGCGAACGAGCGAACGAGCGAACGAGCGAACGAGCGAATGAGCGAATGAGCGAATGAACAAATGAAAGAACTCACGAACTCACTCGCTACGCTCGTTCGTTCGCTTCGCTCGTTCGTTAGTTCGTGGACAGTACCTGACTATTTAAACGTCATGCCGGGCTCGTCACTGTTCACTGCCCAAAATGGCAATTCTTGCAACAACAAATGATGACGCTTAATAGGCATTCTGCATCCCTCAATTCCGTCAATCTTTGCAAAACAACGTGGTTGGTCTAATTTGCTCTGTACCAAGAGGCAAGGAAGAATAACATGCAAAGGGTTTAATTAATGATTTGATTTTGTTCCATTAAGGATTTTAGGTGAAGTAGCGGTTTTTGCAAGGGATCGGTTGATGACGATGATGAGTGAGTGAGTGAGTGAGTGAGTGCGTGAGTGAGTGCGTTAGTGAGTGCGTTAGTGAGTGCGTTAGTGAGTGCGTTAGTGAGTGCGTAGCGAACACTTGAGAGGTAAAGTCTTTAGTGAGGTGAATCAGTCCCCATGATCATCTTTTTTAACCAGTCTCGGAATGTGATTAGCTCCCTCTTTAATCTCGGGAACATAACTACCTCCCAACCAATAGAATGGTGTTACAAAATGGGTGCTTCCAAGTGATCATCACTTATATTGCTCATTGTCAGTAATCAGTCATCAGTATCAGTAATCACTCCACAGTATTCATCCCACAGTATTCACTCCACAGTATTCACTCCACAGTATTCACTCCACTTATTTCAGTCCACAGTAATCATCACTCATCACTCATCACTCGCTTCGCTCGTTCTTCGCTCAGCTATCCCAAAGCAAGTGTGACTTGAAATGCTATTGACTATTTCTGTCACTATGGTACTATCATCCAGAACACAGCGTATCTGTTGTCTACACATGATTTGCATTACAAACATACATTTGCTATAGACACCTAGTATCTAGCGTCAGCCTAAACGATGATTACGAACGAGCGAAGCGAGTGAGCGAGTGAGCGAGTGCGTGAGTGCGTGAGTGCGTGAGTGCGTGAGTGCGTGAGTGAGTGCGTGAGTGAGTGCGTGAGTGAGTGCGTGCGTGAGTGCGTGAGAGCATGAGAGCGTGAGAGCGTGAGAGAGCTCGTGAGTAGCGAAGTCTTTGAGTGAGCCCGTGAGTCTCAAATCTAACTGGTATCTCAACATACAGCTATACTTGGGATTATATGTTTACGATGCCACTAGTGCGATGATTTCATAAGGTTTCAGGATTGGGAACCGTCCTTAGGACACCTGTTCTTATGAACTACAGTCCATTATTAATCAAGATAAAGCTAAGCTGATTCAAGTGTTGCATATCTCACCATGACCTTCACAGATCATCTCGGGACCAAGTCAATTCAGTGTGAGCAAATACGACACTGTATGCGTCAGAGTAATTCACTGGCCATCCATCCACACGTAAATATCTTGTTATTAAATCGTACTCACAGAGTACAGGTATAAAGAATACGCCTCATCCAAGAGCACGCGCTTGTTACCACGAGTTACTGTGTGGTGGTGCTCTTGAAAGGGCATGAACTAGCCAGGAAGGTTAGCAATGGGATCTTTGGAGCAGTCAATGAATGTAAGTGTGCAATTTTCAGTTATTTATATTCTTGCTTGGCACCTTGTACTCCGAACGAGCGAAGCGAGTGAGTTTGCTCGTTGGTTCGTTTGTTCGCTCGTTCGTTCGTACTCTCTTCCTTGGCCAATTGTTTTCGCAGCCTACTCACGAACGAACGAACGAGCGAACGAGCGAACGAACGAACGAACGAACGAACGAACGAACCCACGCACTCACTTACGCACTCACTCAACCACTCACTCACGCACTCACCCACGCACTCACTCAACCACTCACTCACGCACTCACCCACGCACTCACTCAATCACTCGCTCACGCACTCACTCACGCACTCACTCAACCACTCACTCACGCACTCACCCACGCACTCACTCAATCACTCGCTCACGCACGCACTCACTCACGCACTCACTCAATCACTCGCTCACGCACTCACTCACGCACTCACTCACGCACTCACTCACTCGCTTCGCTCGTTCGTCGTTCGTCGTTCGTCGTTCTGTATACTTTACAAACATCTTCGTATTATATTTATTGTGTTAACAATGGGTATCTAGGGTATTATTCAATCCTTTAAAGTGAATTTGCATAAAATATTCGATGGATTCTACCACCTATTCAGATGGCTCACCAGTTTGAGCAGCTCTAACAGTCACGAGAGTTGTTGGAACCTCGACTTTTGGAATTCCAGCTTCCACAGTGGATGCATTGATTTCTGCAGAATCAGCTTCATCCTCACGCTTGGTTGGGTTTCTACCATTAACAATATTCTTACATTGTTGGGCAAAGTGCACATTGTCCTTCTTGTTGTTCCAAGCAATGTCGGCATCCCACAACATGATACCACCAAAGTTGTGGTGGTTCATCACAGCTGGTCCCATGACTTGCTTGGCGGTCCACGCACCAACGTAACCGGAACCGGCAGCACCGGAGGCGGGCAAACCGACAAACAATTTCACGTTTCTGTTTGGTGACTTGGTCTTGGCAAAGTTGGCCCAAGTGTTCCAGTTGAACTGCTTATCCTTCAAGTTACAGTAGTTGTTGTAGAACTGAATGAAGAGCATGTCAAAGTATGCATTGGCAAGGGCTTGACCAACGGATTGATCTGGGAATGGACATTGAGGAGCAGCAGTCAAGAAGAATTGTCTTGACTTGTTGCTATTGAACAAGTTTCTCAACTCTTTAGCAAAGGCTGTGTAACCTGTTTGTCTGTAATTTTCAATGTCCAAGTCGAAACCATCGACGATAGCGTCATCGAAAGGTCTATTTCTGTCTCCAGAACCAGCACCGAATTTGTTCCACAAGGTGTGTGCGAACTGCTTAGCTTGGCCATCGTTCAGGAAGCCATAGTTTCCACTAGCACCACCAAGAGAAAGTAACACCTTCTTACCTTGGGATTGACAGTACTTGATATCATCACGGATTTGAGTACATTTCAAAATTCCATCACCAGTGTATGATCCACCACAGGAGTTGGCAAAGTTCAAGTCCATCTTGGGGTAACTGTCCAAGAAGGAGAGAACAAGAACATCAGCTGGGGAGTTGGAACAGTAGTTTCTCAATCTTTGTTGAGTACCGTGACCATCTTGACCCCAATAAACAACGACATTGTTGTTTGCGTTCAAGTTGAAAGCAGCAGACAAGAGAGAGTTGAAGAGGAAGGTGGCTAATAAGACCAAGATGTTTTTAGTGAACATTGTAATGAAGAACGAGTGTGAGGGTTGATGAATAAGTGAGGGAAATGGTTGAGCTTTTATACAAACGAGCAAAGCGAGTTTGTTTGAATCAGCTAATGGAATTAAGCGAATACACCCCAAACGAGCGAAGCGAATACACCCCAAACGAGCGAAGCGAGTTTGTTTGAATCAGTTAATGGAATTAAGCGAGTACCAATCGAGCTAGTACCCCCAATTAACCGAGCATACCCAATTAACCGAGCATACCCAATTAACCGAGAATACCCAATTAACCGAGCACACCAATTAAACGAGGCATCTCACAAACATGTCTCCTTGCATAATCAGGCCCCGAATTTGCATCACCAGTCCGGGTATACGTAACGTCGGCAACCCCGGTTTGCATTTCGTGCATTGCGAAAAATACGTCAAGAGAACAGATTTTGTGTGCGGACTACACAGCTAACAATGCTGGGCAGTTTACAGTGCTAGGTGGTACGATAACTTGTCAATCGTGTATTGGTTTACTGATGGTATGAAGGAGACGCTAGATGTTATTTCCAGCTTCATGGTTACATCTTCTGTTTATCGAGCCAGGCAAAGAGATTTTTTGGCTTCATGTTTGAATGCATTTCCCTGACTGGGATCACACCTTCCTCTGGGCGGACCTCACGAGTAACCTTGATGTGGGTACCGCAAAGCTTGTTCTTGTTAGGGTTACCGAAATAAACGAGCGTAGCGAGAGAATGAGTTTGAGTTGACTCACTTGTGTTAGCTCTACATGTCTATGTTACAGTAATCAGTCACTCAGAGCTCACCTTTATTTATATAATGGATTATCATAGAATTCTGGTGCGTACCAAGCGTAGAACGAATACCTCAGCTGCAAAGGTGATCAAGATGATCTGATATCGATGATAGTGACATGTTAGCGTAGGCGAACGAACGAACGAGCGAAGCGAATGAGTGAGTGAGCGCGTGAGTGAGTGCGTGCGTGAGTTCGCTCGTTCGCTCGTTCGCTCGTTCGCTCGTTCGCTCGTTCGCTCGTTCGCGTGCTCGTTCGCTCGTTCGTTCGTTCGTTCGTTCGTTCGTTCGTTCGTTCGTTCGTTCGTTCGTTCGTTCGTTCGTTCGTTCGTTCGTTCGTTCGTTCGTTCGTTCGTTCGTTCGTTCGTTCGTTCGTTCGTTCGCTCGTTCGCTCGTTCGCTCGTTCGCTCGTTCGTTCGTCCGTTCGTTCGTCCGTCCGTCCGTTCGCTCATTCATTCAGTGAGTATACAGCTATTTACAGCTAACAGACACAGATGTAGGAGAACTTGTAATTACATGCATGGGATAACGTAATCTTTGTGTCACACACCGTTTATAACGTTGCACCGATTCGTGTAACTGTGCGTTATTTGTTTACAGCCCAAGATGGTAATTTTTGGAACCAATGTGGGACGGTTGACAACAAAGACGCACGTGTGTGGTTTGAATGACGAAAGACCGATATGAAACCAACTTAATGGGAAATTCAGAGAGGTTTGCAAAAGTTGCTGGGTTAGCAAGCGACACGATGGATTATAAAGCATATGATTTTGGTTACAAGAGATGACATTTGCGAATTCACGAGTTTGCGAATGGCATACGATGTATTCGGATGAATCTGAGAAGTCCTATTGAGATTCATTTGAGCATTATGACATCTATTGAGACGAACCTGAGTATTTCCACCTATTGAGATTCATTCGAGGACTATGCCAGTTCAATAGCCAAACCAGCAAATATTCAAGACAAGTTTGCCAGCTCAAGAGAATACATATACGAATGTCTCATCCTACAATAAACTGTTTTTCCAAAAGCATTATCTAGACATGGCTTCTTAAAGTCATTAACTAAAGAGTCAATCGAATAGTACTATGAAGTGCTATGAGTAACCTGTGACGAGTATTACTGATAATGTGGCTTTAATAGTTAATTTGAGCCATAAAGATTTTTTACACCTAGCGTGAAGATATCAGTATACGCTTCATTTGGGTTTGGTCTTGACGTTAGTTTTTTCATTTCGAGAAAGCATCAGTGAGAAGCACACTCACTGTACATGCCAGAAGTGTATACAATGAACTTGCGAAGTGAGGGTGCGAGTGTATGATATACAACGAAGCGAGTATTATACTTTTAATGAACGAGTGAGTGAGTGAGTGAGTTGAGTGAGTGAGTGAGTTGAGCGAGTGAGTGAGTTGAGTGAAATGAGTGAGTGAGTGAGTGGGTGAGTGAGTAGCAATGAATCAGAAAGTGAGTGAATAAGTTGCGAGAATTGATCAGTTCGCTCGTTCGCTCGTTCGTGAGTGAGCTAGGCCCATAGCTGTTCGCTCGTTCGTTTCTTCGCTCGTTCGCACATAGGGACCCGGTTGTACCCTATAGACACACTGGTGGCGTAAGTCACCTAATCGATAGGCGCTGCCGGAGCAGTCATGACTAGCGTAGGATAGTTTGGTAATATGACCTAATATTAGCCATTACCGCTAACACAATCAATTACTCACGAACGAGCGAACGAGCGAACTGGCACAATCACTCGCTTCGCGCAGCAATATGCCAAACATTAATAGTCGCTTTGCTCCTGAGCTACTTCCCAGCAATATGCCAAACATTTTGGTTACTATTACAGGTGTCAGATATGATTATGGTATATGCCTTTTCGGTGATTCAACCACATGCTCATCTGTCTCTTGGTTTGCTCCTTTGACTGTACCAAAAATTTCACCAAAATTATTCACTTGGCATCTTGACTGAGTGAGTAGTGTAGTGGAGGATTGCCAAAAGAATGAGCAAAGCGAGTGAGTAGTGTAGTGGAGGATTGCCAGAAGAATGAGCAAAGCGAGTGAGTAGTGTAGTGGAGGATTGCCAGAAGAATGAGCAAAGCGAGTGAGTGAATTGCGAACTTTATTGAATATGATTAATAGTAACCAGCAGTATAATAGACCTCGAATGAAGCTACTGCGAATTGTAGTATGGGATTGGATGATTGACATGAATAGTGCGAAGAAAAGTAATACTGCGAAGATAGTAGTACTGAGAAGAAATAGTAGTACTGCGAAGCAGTACTATGAGTAGTATATGTATAATGCTGCGAAACAATATTTTGAACAGTGTAAAGAAATACTATATAATAGTACTGCGAAGAAACAGTATATGATAGTACTGCTTCGCAGTACTATGAACAGTGTAAAGAAATACGTACTGCTTCACAGTATATGAGTAATAAAATTCTCCTGAATACCAAATCCTTATCCAGACTTTAACTAAAATCTCCAGTTTCCTAATTTGGCCTATAGGAAATACCAGATAATTGGACAAGGGAGTTACTTTGGTATTTGGTATAAAGACGTCAAGATTTGAAAAATGAATTGTAAAGGAATCTAAAAGTATTGATACATTTGTTCCATGAGATTATAATTAAGATTATCCTATAGTTTTCATGGTTATGTTATGGATATCGTATGGGGTTTGAAATTGATTGATATTATGGCCTTATTGAGTATGGACAAACGAGCGAAACGAGTTTGTTTGGAACAAGGAATTCGCTACTCACAAACGAGCGACGCGAGTTTGTTCGGAACTAGGAATTCGCTACTCACGAACTCATCCACTCACCCACGCACTTACTCAAGCATTCACGAACGAGCGAACGAGCGAATGAGCCAGCAAAGCGCACGAACGAGAGAAAGAACGAACGAACGAACGAACATACTCACTCACGAACTCATAAACTCACAGAAATCACAGAAATCACACTGGTTTTAACTTACTCACGCAGTCACGAACGAACAAACTCGCTTCGCTCGCCTGTTCTTACTCATGAACTCACTCATAGCATTGGCTGCGAAAATAATATCTGCGAATCGTCCTCTTCAGTCACTTTATTTGCTACTCACGAAAACACGAATACAAGTGCACACGAATGAACGAAACGAACGAACGAGCGAATACACGAATACACGAAATCACGAACGAACGAAATCACGAATGAACGAACGAGCGAACGAGCGAACGAGCGAACGGACGAGCGAGTGAACGAACGAATGAATGAGCGAACTAACGAATGAATGAGCGAACGAACGAATGAATGAGCGAACGGAAAAGCCAACGAACGAAATCACGAACGAACGATCGAACGAGCGAACGATCGAACGAGCGAACGAACGAATAACATTGGCTGCGAAAATAATATCTGCGAATGAATGAACGAACGACCGAACGACCGAAGCGAACGAACGAACGACCGAAGCGAACGAACAAACGTACGTACGGAAGAGCGATCGAACGAGCAAACGAACGAGCGAAACGAATGAACGAACGAACGAACGAACGAACGAACGAACGAATGAACGAAACAAACGAATGAACGAAACGAACGAATGAACGAAACGAACGAATGAACGAAACGAACGAATGAACGAAACGAACGAATGAACGAAACGAACGAATGAACGAAACGAACGAATGAACGAAACGAACGAATGAACGAATGAACGAAACGAACGAATGAACGAAACGAACGAATGAACGAAACGAACGAATGAACGAAACGAACGAATGAACGAAACGAACGAATGAACGAAACGAACGAATGAACGAAACGAACGAATGAACGAAACGAACGAATGAACGAAACGAACGAACTAGCGAATACACGAATACACGAAATCAAGAACGAACGAACGAACAAACTCATAGCAATGTACTCACTCACGAACTCAAAAGTTTGCTACTCTCGCACTCAGTAGCTCAATCTCTCACTCAAGCAACAATTTGCTACTCACGAACGAACGAACGAACGAGAGAACGAACGAGCGAACGAACGAGAGAACGAACGAGAGAACGAACGAACGAACGAAGCGAACGAACAAACGAGCGAGAGGACGAACGAACGTACTCACTCACGGACTCACGAACTCTTAGCTTTGGCTGCGAAAATAATATCTGCGAATGAATAAACGAAACGAATGAATGAATGAACAAACGAGCGAACGAATGATCGAACAAACGATCGAGCGAGCTATCGAATGGGCGAGCGAACGAATGACCGAACGAAGGAATGACCGGACGAACGAATGATTGAAAAAACGACCGAACGAACGAACTCGCTTCGTTAATCACTCACTCAATCTCTCACTCAATCTCTCACTCACTCTCTCACTCACTCACTCATTCAAAAATTTGCTACTCACACACTCACCCACGCACTCACACACGGACACCCACGGACACCCACACACTCACCCACTCACGAACTCACCCCAGGACACACACTCTCTCTCTCTCACGCACTCACACACGGACACCCACGGACACCCACACACTCACCCACTCACGAACTCACCCCAGGACACACTCTCTCTCTCTCTCACGCACTCACACACGCACTCACTCACTCTCACTCACTCTCACTCACACACTTTTAAAACTGCGTTGCATTTACCTCCGCTCCAATCGCACTCCGCCTCGTAGATCAGTGATCGCCTATTGTAGTGTTCCTCAGTCAATATAATGTTGATTACTATGTAAAGAAGTGTGGATAATTATAGGTGTGTGTAATATGATGACATGAGCTCTCGGTGATACCGTGAGTGAGTTCGTGAGTGAGTTCGCTCGGCCCATTCTCAACACTTCCTCACTCACTCACTCGCTTCATTCGTTCGTTCGCCTATTGTAGTGTTCCTCAGTAGTCAAAAATCATAGCATATACAATGCTGATTACTATGTACAGAAATGTGTATGGGGATAATTATAGATGTGTGTAATATGATGCGATATGATGACATGAGCTCTCCGTGATACCGTGAGTTCGTTCGCTCGAGTTATTCTCAACACTTCCTCACTCACTCATAGCATTGGCTGCGAAAATATCTGCGAATGAATGAGCGAACGGACGAGCGAACGAACGAATGAATGAGCGAACGAACGAATGAATGAGCGAACGAACGAACGAACGAACGAATGAATGAATGAACAAGCGAGCGATCGAATGGGCAAGCGAACGAATGACCGAACGAACGAATGACCGAACGAACGAATGACCGAACGAACGAATGACCGAACGAACGAATGACCGAACGAACGAACTCGCTTCGTTACTCACTCACTCACTCGCACTCACTCAATCTCTCACTCAATCTCTCACTCAATCTCTCACTCAATCTCTCACTCACTCATTCAAAAATTTGCTACTCACACACTCACCCACGCACTCACACACGGACACCCACGGACACCCACACACTCACCCACTCACGAACTCACCCCAGGACACACACACTCACTCACTCACTCACCCACTCACACTCACCCACGTACTCACCCACGCACTCTCACTCACTCACTTTTGAAACTGCGTTGCATTCATCTCCGCTCCAATCGTACTCCGCCTCGTAGATCGGTGATCGCCTATTGTAGTGTTCCTCAGTCAATATAATGTTGATTAATATTTAAAGAAATCTGTATGTGGATAATTATAGATATGTGTAATATGATGTAGGCGATATGATGACATGAGCTCGGTGATACCGTTAGTTCGTTCGCTCGGTTTATTCTCAACACTTCCTCACTCACTAACTCGCTTCGCTCGTTCGTTCGTTCGTTCGTTCGTTCGTTCGCCTATTGTAGTGTTCATCAGTAGTCAACCCCATAGCATATATAACGTTGATTACTATGTAAATAAATGTGTATGTGGATAATTATAGATGTGTGTAATATGATGCGATATGATGATATGAGCTCTCCGTGAAGGTATCACGGAGAGTTCGTTCGTTCGGCTCATTCTGAACCCTTCCTCACTCACTCACTCGCTTCGCCCTCGAGTCAGTAAGCTCGTTCGTTCGCCTATTGCAATGTTCCTCAGTAGTCAACCTCATATGTAATGCTGATTACTATGTAAAGAAATGTGTATGTGGATAATTATAGATGTGTTTAATATGATGATATGCTCCGTGAAGGTGAGCTCTCCGTGAATGTTTCACGGAGAGTTCGTTTGCTCGGCTCATTCTGAACCCTTCCTCACTCACTCGCTTCGCTCGTGAGTGTTTGTTCGTTTGCTTGCACTCACTCACTCACTCACTCGCTTCGCTCGTGAGTGAGTGAGTGAGTGTTTTGCTCGCTCCTCATTTCGTCAAAAAAACAACATGGGAGTTTGCTGCAGTTGCCTATCCTCTCACCACCAATCCAACCATTCCCCTCTCCTCCTTGCCGAGAATGAACGAGAAGCCATCTCTGCACTCCTCCAATACCTTGAAAACCGATCAGACGTCGACTTCTTCTCCAACGGACCACTTCGTGCATTAAGCACCTTAGTTTATTCTGAGAATATTGACCTTCAGCGTAGTGCAGCTCTTGCATTTGCTGAAATCACTGAAAAAGATGTTAGAGAAGTTAATCGAGAAGTTTTAGAACCAATCCTCATATTACTTCAAAGTACCGATGCTGAAGTTCAAAGGGCAGCATGTGGAGCCTTAGGAAATCTTGCAGTTAATACTGAAAATAAGATTTTAATTGTAGAAATGGGAGGATTGGAACCATTAATAAGACAAATGATGTCAACTAATATTGAAGTTCAATGTAATGCAGTTGGATGTATTACAAATTTGGCAACACAAGATGATAACAAATCAAAGATTGCACGTAGTGGGGCATTAATCCCTTTAACCAAATTAGCCAAACTGAAAGATATTAGAGTACAAAGAAATGCAACAGGAGCATTATTAAATATGACACATTCAGATGATAATAGACAAGAATTAGTTAATGCAGGTGCCGTACCAGTATTAGTTAGTTTATTATCAAATGATGATGCAGATGTTCAATATTATTGTACAACAGCATTAAGTAATATTGCAGTTGATGAAACCAATAGAAGAAAATTATCAAGTACAGAACCAAAATTAGTTGGACAATTAGTTAATTTAATGGATCTGCCAAGTCCAAGAGTTCAATGTCAAGCAACATTAGCTTTAAGAAATTTAGCATCAGATTCAGGTTATCAAGTTGATATTGTTAAAGCTGGTGGTTTACCTCATTTAGTTCAATTATTAACATGTTCTCATATGCCTTTAATGCTTGCAGCTGTTGCATGTATTAGAAATATTTCAATTCATCCATTAAATGAAGCTCCAATCATTGATGCTGGGTTCCTTAAACCTTTAGTATCACTTTTGGATTATTTGGAACTGGAAGAAATTCAATGTCATGCCGTTAGTACTTTAAGAAATTTGGCTGCAAGTAGTGAAAAAAATAGAACTGCTTTATTACAAGCTGGTGCAGTAGATAAATGCAAAGAATTAGTTTTAAAAGTTCCTTTATCTGTTCAACTGGAAATTTCGGCTTGTTTTGCTATTTTAGCTTTAGCTGATGATTTAAAACCAAAATTATATGAATCTCATATAATAGATGTTTTAATCTCTCTTACTTTTAGTGAAAATGGTGAAGTTTGTGGTAATTCGGCTGCTGCTTTAGCTAATTTATGTTCAAGAGTACTGAATGATCATAAATCTTATATCTTATCAAATTGGTCAGAACCTGATGAAGGTATTTATGGTTTCTTACTTAGATTCTTACAAAGTGGTAGTGGCACTTTTGAACACATTGCTTTATGGACAATCTTACAATTGTTAGAACTGAACAATAAGGAGATTAATGCCTTAATTAAAGACAATGAACAAATCCTTCTGGGTATCAAAAGTTTAAGTGCTCAACAACATCAACAAAAATCTCACTATAATGATGATTATGATGATCCAAAAGTTGAGCAATTTAACTTGACTCAACAAATTTTACAAATTTTGGGTTGATTGGAGGGGGGGGCAGAGTCGGGTGTTTTGGCTGTTGAGTGTTTTGGCTGTTGAGTGTTTTTTTTCCGCCAAAGGATTGTACGAAATAGTTCTGTATGGATCGTGATGGTGGGAGTGATAAATGTTAATAAATGTGATTAGTTTGAGAGCGAGCGAGCGAACGAGCGAACGAACGAACGAGCGAACGAAGCGAGTGAGTGAGTGAGTAAGTGAGTGAGTGAGTGTGAGTGAGTGCGTGAACGAGCGAGGCGAGTGTGTAAACTTAGAGTGAGTGAGTGTGAGTGTGAGCGAGTGTGTAAGTGAGTGAATGAGTGAGTGAGTGAGTGAGTAGCGAATTTTTTTGAGTGTGTGAACGAGAGAAGCGAGTGAGTTTGTGAGTAAGTGAGTGAGTTAGTTCGCTCGTTCGTTTGCTCGTTCGTTCGTTCGTTCGCTTCGTCCCTTTCGCTCATTCGCTCGTTCATTCGTTTCGTTCTCTTGTCCGCTCGTTCGCTCATTCGTTCGTTCGCTTCGCTCGTTCGTTCGTTTATTCATTCGCAGATATCGTTTTCACATCCAATGCTATGAGTGAGTGAGTGAGAACAGACGAGCGAAGCGAGTTTGTTCGTTCGTGACTGCGTGAGTTAGTTAAAACCAATGAATATGTGAGTTTAAGGGTTTATGAGTGGGTGAGAGTTCGTTCGTTCGTTCGTTCGCTCGTTCTTTTGTTCGCTCTTCCGTTCGTTCATTCATTCGCAGATATTATTTTCGCAGCCTGTGCTATGAGTGAGTGAGTGAGTGAGTACGAGTAAGTAAGTGACTGAGAGTGACTGAGTGAGAGTGACTGAGTGACTGAGTGAGTAGCGAATTTTTTTGAGTGAGTGAGTGAGCGAAGCGAGTGAGTGACTGAGTGCGAGTGAGTGACTGAGTGAGTGCGAGTGAGTGACTGAGTGAGTGCGAGTGAGTGACTGAGTGAGTGCGAGTGAGTGACTGAGTGAGTGCGAGTGAGTGACTGAGTGAGTGCGAGAGCAAGCACTCGAAGCAAGTGAGTGCGACTGAATAAGTGAGTGAGTGCGAGAGTAGCGAACTTTTGAGTTCATTCGTTTCGCTCTTCCGTTCGTTCTTTCGTTTCGCTAGTTCGTTTTGCTCGTTCGTTCGTTCGCTCGTTCGCTCGTTCGCTTCGCTTGTTCGTTCGCTCGTTCGTTCGTTCGTTCGCTTCGCTTGTTCGTTCGCTCGTTCGTTCGTTAGTTTCGCTCGTTCGTTCGTTCGTTAGTTTCGCTCGTTCGCTCGTTCGTTCGCTCGTTCGTTCGTTCGTTCGTTCGCTCATTCGCTCGTTCATTCGTTCCCTCGCTCGTTCATTCGTTCTCTCGTTCGTGAGCTCGCTTCGCTCGTTCGTGACTTCGTTCATTCGCAGATATTATTTTCGCAGCCAATGATATGAGTGACTGAGTGACTGAGAGTGAGTGAGTGAGTGAGTGAGAGACTGAGTGAGTGTGAGTAAGTGCGAGAGCGAGCATGCGAAGCGAGTGAGAGTGAGCGAGTTAGTTTGAGTGAGAGCGAGTGAGAGCGAGTGAGAGCGAGTGAGAGTGAGTGAATAGCGAGTGAGAGTGAGTGAATAGCGAGTGAGAGCGAGTGAGAGTGAGTGAGTGAGTGAGTGAGTTAGTTTGAGTGAGTTAGTTTGAGTGAGTGAGTGAGTGAGTGAGTGAGTTAGTTTGAGTGAGTTAGTTTGAGTGAGTGAGTGAGTGAGTGAGTAGCGAGTCTTTATAAATTTAACACCAACTGTTTTGAGTGAATAGCGAGTCTTTATAAATTCAACACCGCTTCGCAGTACTATGAGTGTTCAACAAGAGAGAGATGGCGAAATCTTTTGATTTGTATATATTTCTATAACTTCATTTGAATATAATTGATTTCACAAGGTATCCGCATACATTAAGCGAACGAACAAGCGGACAAGCGAATAAACAAGCGGGCAAGCGAATGAACAAGCGGGCAAGCGAATGAACAAGAGAGCAAGCGAATGAACAAGCGGTCAAGCGAACGAAGTGAGTGCGTGAGTGTGCACCACCAAAATAGAGATTGAGTGAGCATGCGAAGCGAGTGAGAGTGAGTGAATAAGTGAGTGAGTGAGTGAGTAGCAAATTTTTGATTGAGTGAGTGTGGGTTTGTGAGTGAGTGAGTGAGTGAGTGAGTGAATGAGTGAATGAGTGAGTGAGTGAATAAGTGCATGAGTTCGCTCGTTCGTTCTTTCGTTCGTTCATTCGTTCGTTCGTTCGTTCGTTCGTTTCGCTCGTTCGTTCGCTCGTTCGTTCGTTCGCTCTTCCGTTTTTTCACTCTTCCGTTCGTTCGTTCGTGTATTCGTGTATTCGTGTAATCGCTAGTTTGCTCATTCGTTCGTTCGTTTCGTTCATTCATTCTTGTGCACTTGTATTCGTGTATTGGTGAGTAGCAAATAAAGTGAATGAAGAGGATGATTCGCAGATATTATTTTCGCAGCCAAGTGAGTGAGTGAGTGAGTGAGTACGAGTAAGTGAGTGAGGGTGAAACTGAGTGAGTAAGCGCGAGAGCGAGCATGCGAAGCGAGTGAGAGTGACTGAATAAGTGAGTGAGTGCGAGAGTAGGGAACTTTTGAGTTCATTCGTTTCGCTCTTCCGTTCGTTCGTTGGTTTCGCTAGTTCGTTTCGCTCGTTCGTTTGTTCGTTCGTTCATTCGTTCGCTCGTTAGTTCGATCCACTCGTTCGCTCGTTAGTTCGCTCGTTAGTTCGATCGCTCGTTCGTTCGCTTCGTTCGCTCGTTCGTTCGTTCGTTTGTTCGTTCGCAGATATTATTTTCGCAGCCAATGCTATGAGTGAGTGAGTGAGTGAGTTAGTGAGTACGAGTAAGTGCTTGAGTGTGAGACTGAGTGACTGAGTGCTTGAGTGTGAGACTGAGTGACTGAGTGACTGAGTGAGTAGCGAAGCGAGTGACTGAGAGTGACTGAGTGAGAGTGCACGAGAGAAGCGAGTGAGAGTGACTGAGAGTGACTGAGTGAGTGAGTGCGAGTGAGTGAGTGCGAGTGAGTGAGTGCGAGTGAGTGAGTGCGAGTGAGTGAGTGCGAGAGTAGCGAACTTTTGAGTCCGTGAGTGAGTACGTTCGTTCGTTCGTTCGTGACCAATAGTTACAGTAGGCATGGATTATATAAGTATAAGTTGAACAATAAAATGAGATATTAAATTCCAAAGGTGGCTGATTCTTCGACATTACTGGTTACAACTCTAAAGCCATCTGAATTACGCGACAAGGCATCACTTTCAAGATGAACTATAAAGTTGAAAGAACGAGCAAAGAGAACGAGCAAAGAGAACGAGCAAAGTCGAAAGAACGAGCAAAATCGAGAGAACTCGCTTCGCTTGTTCTAACCAAAAACTCGAAAGAACTCGCTTCGCTTGCTCTTTCTATGAGATCAAACTATGCAAATACCCCCCAAAAGTCTCCTCCATCAGCAAAACATCACCAACAAACTCCTTCCTTATATCCTCACCACTACACCTCAATTCGGTCCTTCCTCTTCTTAAGCCTCAGTACTCAACAGAATCAATAACGCTAGCATCAGCTACTAAAGCGATAACTAACTCCACGAACTCCAAGGACTCCTCTTCTCAACTACAAACACCCAGAAACACTTTGTGGTACGCAACTCCTCCTTCATTATCATCTACGGGCTTGTCATCACCTGATGTGTCAACAGCTCCCCCAAAGCATTGGAAAAGCCACCATCAGTCTGTTGCTGAGAGTTTGCCTGAAGTTTGTAAGATTTAAATATTTGTTTGTTGCTTTGAAACTCTGCTCTACGTTGAGATTGTGCCATGTTATCGACATCATCCAAGTATTGAAAGTTGGTACGTAGTTATTCAGTGCAGCCATTAATTGCACACACCACGAGAATTCTGCGTACCACCCCAATCCCAACCAAAGGTCCCTTGGCCCAGTTGGTTAAGGCGTGGTGCTAATAACGCCAAGATCAGCAGTTCGATCCTGCTAGGGACCATTTTTTTGAAACAATAAGGATTGAAATTGTTAGTGTAAAAAGTGTTACTCTTTATGCGTTTGAAAGTACAGATAATTACATGAACAAGCGAACGAGCGAACGAGCGAACGAGCGTATCGAGTGAGTGAGTGAGTGAGTGAGTGAGTGAGTGAGTGAGTGAGTGAGTGAGTAAGTGAGTGTGAGTTCGTTCGTTCGTTCGTTAGTTCGTTCGTTCGTTCGTTCGTTCGTTCGTTAGTTCGTTCGTTCGTGAGTGAGTGAGTGAGTGAGTGAGTGTATTTGACTGACTGAGTAAGTGTGCGTGTGACTGAATGAACTACAACTTACAACCATACAAGCTCCAACCATTCAATCGCTCAATTATGACGTTTTCCCCAACCACCACTTGGTAGCTACGCAAAATCATGAAATAATCAAACCAAATCTAGAGACAATAATGGACAATACAAGTTACAAACTCCTTGATTTCGCTGTTTATTTATTTCGTCAAGTCTTTGCTATGAACGATTTGCAATCACATGTAAACTTTTGACATCACTTGAGATGTATTAGTGAAGATTTTTTTTTTTTGATTTTCATCATTGAATCAAGTGTAAAATAGACGATAGATACTAATAAACCATGCCTTGTAATTTTGTCAATTGGTAATACGAGTAACTACATACAGGTTGACACCGATATCAATTCCCGACATATAACCATATCACTGGTTCTGTTATTCTGGTTTTCGTGACAAGTTATGTAGTTTTATTTCACAGATACTTCCAACCAATAACATTTCTAATTATAAAGACATGAATTGATAAAATTTGCAGGTTATTAATATTTACTTGACAATAAATCACACTTGCTTCACTTGAGTTGGTGAAACTGTGTAGGTTCAGTGCTTCTCTTGAGCTGGTTTGGTAGTGTGTTCTTGATATAAATCATAAACTCACTCAGTCACCAACTCACGAACTCGTTTCGCTTGTTCTTGAGTTGGTTCCTTCGCAGTTGGTTCCTTCTCCACCTTTAACCCATCAAACTCCCTCACCAAATCCCCAACACTGGAATCCTTCGCACTCACCGTTCCACTCAACGCTCCACTCAAATCCTTCACATTTTTTCCACTCAAATCCTTCGCACTCAACGCTCCACTCAATTCCTTCGCACTAACCACTCCATTAACCTCATTATACAACCGTTCATACTCTTCATCCACCTCCTCGTTATTCTCCTCCTCCCCACCTAACGCCATTGTTATCTCATCACCAATTTCAATCTCATCAGCAATTTCATCCTTCAATTCATACACTCTCTCCAAGTCAATCTGACTATTCAAACTACGTAAAACTTGAGAGCTTTCAGCTAATTGATGGAAAAGCTGAATGTTGAATTTGGACTCCTCTATCTTAGTCATAATCTGTGTCAATTCTGAAAACGTACAAAGGATTCTATTTAACGAGGCTTGCCAAACTCTTCTTATTTTCAAGAGATGAATGGCTTTAGGTTTCTCCGATGTCAGCTTTATTTGATTGGTTATGTCAAGTATCTTTGACTCTAAATGATTGATTTTTGATTGAGATTGATTGATTAAAGATTGGAGGTTGGCAATCTTCTTTTCATCATCCAGGATTTTGGTCTTGGTATCAAACTTGATGTAAGATCCTTGGATTTGACCTCTCTTGGTATTGATTATATGCTTGGTAATATACTTGTAATCTTGTTGATCGATTTGTAAGTGTTTATGTAACAATTCGAATAAGGAAGATGTAGTATACACCAAGTTTATATTAATCATCGATAATGATTTTTTAGTTATAGATTCCAAGACGTCTAAATGAATTAAATCATCATTGATTAAACCATCCTTGGATATGATATTGTACTTGGATCCAAAGGCCCATTTAATCCAACCAATAGTACTAGGGTCTTGAGTAAAGACTGACCCAACAATCAATTCTTTACGTGTAATGAGCTCATTGATGGTATTACCCAAGTTTTCCGGTTTTCCGTATAATGGGTGAGTTAGGTTTGCGATTAGGGAAGATGTTGGGATGTGGGTATGTGAAGACTGTTGGATGAGTTGTTTGAGAAGGGAATCCCAAGCGGTTATGTTTGCTTCGTAGCCTTCGGGATTGAGGTGACGGAGGGGTTCAAAGTTGGAGTATAGGGAGTTTAGTCTGGAGGGTTTGAAGTGGGGGTTGTTCATAGCAAACTCACGAGCGAAGCAAACTCACGAGCGAAGCAAACTCACGAGCGAAGCGAGTGAGTTTGTGAGCAAAAACTCGAAAAGCAAACTCACGAACGAAGTGAGTGAGTTTGTGAGTAAAAATTCACGAACAACTCACGAACAACTCACGAACGAAGGCAAACTAACGAACGAAGTGAGTGAGTTTGTGAGGAAAATTCACGAGTAACTCACGAACGAAGGCAAACTCACGAACAACTCACGAACAACTCACGAACAAAGTAAGTGAGCCAAGAAGGACAAACTCACGAAGTGAATGAGTTAGCAAGAACAAACTCACACAGTAACTGTTCAAGTGATTGTACAATAAAAGTCACACTTGCAAGTTGTTTATGTGATTGTACAATAAAAGTCTCAGGAGCAAGTTGTTCAAGTGATTGTACAATAAAAGTCTCAGGATCAACTTGTTAGGCTAATACTCTTGCAATCTCACTCGCTACTGAACGAATTTTGATTATGTATAGAGAGGTTTGGGGGGCAAACAAGAGCACACTCTGGGGTATTCGTTACATTTTATACAAAAGTAGTTGGTATACATTAGATTTTTGGGTGGCAAATGTTAAGCGAAAGGGATAGAGATGTTGGCTAAAGGGGGAGATGTGTGGCGATTTGCATGATATGAGCAAGTGTGCAAACGAGTAGTGCTGCGAAGCAGTACTATGAGTGCTTGATACTCACGAACGAACGAACGAACGAACGAGCGAATAGTACGGCGAAGCAGTACTATGAGTGCTTGAAACTTACGAACGAACGAACGAACGAATAGTGCTGCGAAGCAGTACTATCAGTGCTTCATACTAACTCACGAACGAACGAACGAATAGTACTGCGAAGCAGTACTATGAGTGCTTGATACTTACGAACGAACGAACGAACTAATAGTGCTGCGGAGCAGTACTATGAGTGCTTGATACTAACTCACGAACGAGCGAATAGTGCTGCGAAGCAGTACTATGAGTGCTTGATATGAGTGCTTGATACTTACGAACGAACGAACGAAGCGAGCGAAGCGAGTGAGTGTGTGTGTGTGTGTGTGTGTGTGTGAGTGAGTGAGTGAGTGAGTAAGTGAGTGCGTGTATGAGTGAGTAAGTGAGTGCGTGTATGAGTGCGTCAGTGAGAGCGTGACTGAATGAGTGAATGAGAACGAGCGAAGCGAGTGAGTGAGTGAGTGAATGAGTGAGTGAATGAGTGAGTGAATGAGTGAGTGAGTGTATGAGTGCGTGAGTGAGTGCGTGACTGAATGAGTGAATGAGAACGAGTGAATGAGTGAGTGAGTGAGTGAGTTAGTGAGTGAGTGAGTGAGTGAGTGAGTGAGTAAGTGAGAAAATGAGTGAGTAAGTGAATAAGTGAGTGAGTGACGTTTGACATTAAGGAGCTCGTTCGTTCGTTCGTTCATTCGTTCATTCGTTCGTGAGTGAGTGAGTGAGTGACGTTTGACATTTAGGGTTGACATTTAGGATTGACATTAAGGTCGACATTACGGGTTAGTCCAATAATCCCAAGTCTTACTCATCGGATAACGAACGAGCGAATAGTGCTGCGAAGCAGTACTATGAGTGCTTGGTAATTACTTACGAACGAACGAACAAATAGTGCTGCGAAGCAGTACTATGAGTGCTTGATACTTACTCACTAACGAACGAGCGAATAGTGCTGCAAAGCAGTACTATGAGTGCTTGGTAATTACACACTAACGAACGAACGAATAGTGCTGCGAAGCAGTACTATGAGTGCTTGATATGAGTGCTTGATACTTACTCACGAACAAACAA
>JAKUAJ010000281.1:0-24772 GCA_030562865.1 Kodamaea lidongshanica (nom. inval.) | reverse complement strand
AGGTTGAAATCTCAGGCGGTGGCCTGAGATGACAACTGGAAATTTCGGTGACTACATAGGGGCCCGGGGGGTACCCTATGGACACGCCTGTGGCGTAAGTCACCTAATCGCTAGGCATGACTGCAACGGCAGTCATAACTAGCGTCGGAATATATGGTAATATACCCTAATATTAGCCATTAACCGTATACCGCTAACAAGAAACCAAAGGGGGGCATAGCCAATCATTTAAAAGTGAGTGAGTGAGTGAGTGCGTTCGTGAGTGAAGGAGAAGAAAATGAGAACGAACCAAGTTAGTGACTGGGTGCGTTCGTGAGTGGGTGAGTTCGTGAGTTCGTGAGAACAAACTCGCTTCGTTCGCCATCTAATATTTTGCAACATCTTAGCTACATGTACCCTTTTTGTAACCGAGGTTAAATATAGCATTCAAGAGTACAGATTTGAAAATACAGCACAAGGCTGCACAAAAAGTACAAAACCGCTTTGAAATGCCATCAGATTCATTGGTTTTGCACATGAAATGCCATCAGATCCATCGGTTTTGCACATGAAATGCCATCACATTCATCGGTTTTGCATATGAAATGAACAAATCCGTAGGGTATGTACACAACACTTGTAAGCAACACAAGCAATACGGTTGCTTAGTCTTTGAAAACCTTCTATAACACTCCATTATGTCGAACCTGTACTTTTACAACCATATTGAGGACGAATTGATTAGACACACCAAACATGTACTAAATTTGCTATTCCAGTGCAGAAATCTCCATCACGTCCCTCCCTTGCCTCGACCCTTGTTTGTACTTTCGGAAAAGGCGTACTGCAAATTAATTCTACGATTTCCAAAGTCTCGATCGTGAGTGAAACAAACGAGCGAAGCGAGTTTGTCAGCGAGTGAATAAAACAAACGAGCGAAGCAAGTTTTTCAGCGAGTGAATGAGTGAATGAGTGAGTGCGTGAGTGAGTGAGTTCGTGAGTGAGTGAATGAAACAAACGAGCGAAGCGAGTTTGTCAGTGAGTGAATGAAACAAACGAGCGAAGCGAGTTTGTCAGCGAGTGAATGAGCGAGTGAATGAGTGAGTGCGTTAGTTCGTGGATGAATGAGTGAGTGCGTGAGTGAGTGAGTGAATAAATGAGTTCGTTCGTTCGTTCGTTCGTGAGCAGTAATAATTCTTTGCTCCTTGAGTAGTTAGAGTCTTTGCTCGTTCAAAAGTAAGAGTCTTTGCTCGTTGAGTAGTTAGAGTCTTTGCTCGTTGAGTGAGTAGCAAGAGCTCGTTAGTAAGATATTGAGATGGTGAGAGAGTGAATTAGTGAGATTAAGATTTAGTGAATACTGAAAAAGCCGTAAAGAGTGCTACAACTCTCATCGTTGCTTTCGACGTCCCTACACAAAAAATTTACACCTTACTCTATTGTCGTTGAAGAAGAACAAACTCGCCCTTGGGAATCAAAATTCATTCATTCATTCACGAACGAACGAACGAACGAACGAACGAACGAACGAACGAACGAACGAACGAACGAACGAACGAACGAACGAACGAACGAACGAACGAACGAACGAATGAACGAACGAATGAACGAACGAATGAACGAACGAATGAACGAACGAATGAATGAACGAACGAACTCACGCACTCACGCACTCACGCACTCAATTACTCACGCACTCAATTACTCACGCACTCAATTACTCACGCACTCAATTACTCACGTACTCAATTACTCACGCACTCACTCGCTTCGCTCGTTCGAAGGGTTTTATAACATCCTATACACTCACTGTCAAAACTTTACTCTCTACACACATTAACAGGTGAAAATAATACGCTTTGTATGTAGAATGTATAGATACAGCGATATCAAGTGTATATTTGGAACAAGTTGATACTTTTGGTTAAAATTCACTTAGAAATGAGAGAAATAACTGCAGAGTAATAATGAGATCTCCAAACAAACCAACATTCAAATTCACAATTCACCTTCACTCGCTTCGCACGAGACCCGTGTGAGGTGTTTTCGGCAAATTATGAATTGAGTCTGCCATATGATAGAATATGAAGGAGTCAGCTTTTAGTTGTAAGAAGAGAAAGTATTCATATTGGGTTACTTGAACTATTGAGAGTTATATATAGAGTATATGATTAAAATGGTTTTTAATGTCAACTGGTTGTGGTTGTAAAAGGCTTACGTACTCAATAAGCTAACTTTCTCTTATTTCTCAAGGTACTGCTTCGCAGTACTTCGCAGTACCTACAGTACAGTCCATTTTTTTTACAAACACACTTTTGCAACCATGGAAACAGAACCCCTCTCCGAACATCCCAATCAACATAAACTCCCCAAAATGTACCCATCAACTAGCAAATCATCCCAGGAAACACCAACACTCTCAGAATCCAAGGATTCTTTGGTACCAAGAGGAAATGATATAGCGCTTAACGAGACCAAAAAGACCAAATATCTCAAGTCACTTAATGACCGTATTAAATCACTTGAAACAGACTTACACCCAAAAAGACCAAAAGGCTCTTCTGATGAAACTCCAAAAACTACAACTCTTGATGAAGGTTATCAAATAGTCAAGGTACCAGTACTGAGAAGTCAGGAAGTAGTGGAACCAGAAAGTTTTAGCTTTGAATCATCACCAGTAGGGAATCAAAATACATGCCAAGTACCCGTGGGGTTAAGTTCACTCCCAGAGAAAAGTATGCAATTTTATAAAAGAAAAGGATCCACATTCAATTTGATGGTTGCAGGCCAATCTGGAAGCGGCAAGTCTAGCTTCATCAACACTCTCTTCCAAGATGAATTGATCACTGCCACAAAAACATCCGGGATTCACGTGCATGATTTCCAATTGATTGAGGAAGGGTTTCAATTGAACTTCCGGGCTGTGGATACTGCTGGGTTTGGTGAAAGTATCAACAATAAAGGAGCCACATATCCAGTGGTTAATTACATTCAGAAACAATTTCGCAAGTACTTGTATCAAAGTGAGCAACCAGATCGAGGCCAATTGATTGACCATCGAATCCATTGCTGCGTTTACTTTCTCCAACCAACGGGGGCAGGGTTGAAACCACTTGATATCCAAGCAATGAAAGAAATTAGCTCACTCACCAATATCATTCCTGTTATTGGCAAAGGTGATACTTTTGAAGAGGAAGAGCTTGAACGATTCAGAGGATTGGTCAAATATACCTTGGATGCTCATGATATTCAAGTTTGTGATTTAATCAAAGATAGCATTGTTCGTGATAAAATCAAAGAAAGCATACCAATGGTGATTATAAGCTCTAACCAATACCATGAAAATGGCGACAAAACAAAGGTTAGAGGCCGCAAGTACGAATGGGGCATTGCGGAAGTTGAAAACGCCAACCACTGTGACTTTTTGAAAATTAGAAACTTTTTAATCACAGGCAACATGTTGGACTTGATGTCATCTACAGAATCTCACTATGAAAAGTATAGAGCAGAGTGCTTACAAAGAAGATTTGACGAACAATTGAGAATCCAAAAAGGTGATAAATCTATAAAAAATGGACTCGCTCAATACCAAATCTATCACAAATTCACCATGGGCCAACATGAAAAGTTACTTGGAGACCCATTAATGGATATGGCTATGGAGGATTTTAAGGCCTCCATGAAACCAATAGTTGAAAAGGAGGAGGAACGTCTTAGGTTGTGGAAAGAGTCTTTGGTTAAGTTTCAGAATGAGTTTAACATGGATATAGAGAAGCAGCATAAGTTGGTTGTTTTGTTAGAGAAGGAGTGTGAGGTATTAAATGAGAAGTGAAGCGAACGAGCGAAACGAGCGAAGCGAGTAAGTGAGTGAGCGAAGCGAGTTCGGTCCTTCGTTCCTTCGTTCCTTCGTTCATTCGTTCATTCGTTCGTGAGGTTATGGTGAACTTGAAGTAGTTGAGCTAATTTAATAAAGCTAAATCAAAAACTAAACCGTAACTCTCTAACCCTAAGCTATTTGAATATCTTAATAACCCGCGCACGTATTCAAAAGCGTGCACGTACCAAATAAAAACTATAAAAGAAGAGGAATTCCCAATGATTTTTTCTCATCAATCATAAAGGTAAGTTTCTTTCAATAATACTAGCACAGTTACAGGACGAATCATTTATATCTAAGTATGTTTTTTCTGGCATCTCTAATGTTAGGGCTTTTCAGCTCGATGAATTCAACCTTGACTATATCCGATAACTGATGTATTATATGTCTTTGATTTGTACTAATAATTAGGATTGTTAATAATGAATAAATGATTAATTGAATGAATGTAGAGATGGAATTGTATAGTGAAGGTGATTTGTTTGTATTGGAGCTTCTATGTTATGTGCAAGAGGTGATATTGATGTATTTGGTCATCTTGAATGTACATGCAAGAAGGTGATTATTGATGTATTTGGTATGTAGTATGGTACAATGTACTATGAGATATTCATATGCTATAGTGCACTGTCAAGTAATCTTGATGAAATAACCTTATGCTATAGTGCACTGTCAAGCAAGTACTCTTGATGAAATAATGCTATAGTGCACTGTCAAGCAAGTAATCTTGATAAACTAACCTCTAAAGTCCTGTACCGCATTATTGACTTCAAAGTAATCACATTCGAATGATAAGAATAGTGAATTCATTAACGTATCAAAAAAGTACACTACTCACTCACTCACTCACTCACTCACTCACTCACTCATTCACTCACTTACTCACTCACTCGCTTCGCTCGTTCGTTCGTTCGTTCGTTCGCTCGTTCGTTCGCATTCTTCAGACCTTGCCAGTAAAAAAACTAGAAAAAAATTCATGACCCGTTGGTCAAATCATGTCAACCAATGGAGTAAACGATGAATTCCAGTCTTTAGAAAAGTCTGGCAAGATTGCTGATGAATCCAGCAAGATGATTGAGCAGTTAAAAGTGTTTAATGAAGGGTCTCCTGACTTGAAAATGAGTTTTGGTAACTCCCAGGGGTCCACTGATGGGGATTCCAATACATCCAAAGTTAAAAGTTTTGATTTGAAGATTGAAGGGGACAAACTGAGTCCAATTGATAGTTTTGAAAAGTCTGAAGACGTCAAACTGAGTTCAATTGATAGATCAAAAGAGGTTAACCTGAGTCCAATTGATAATTCTAAAATGTCTGAAAATTCTAGTAAGTTCGATGCGGTCAACTCAGTCAACTTGGTCAACTCGGTCACTTCCGATGTCACTTCCAATGTCAAGTCCAATTCGATAAGTTCCGAAAAGGATACCGACAAGGTCAATACTGATGACACTGAAAAAATTGGTTTAAAACCAAAGAGAACCAAAGGAAAGAAGAAGAAGCTGACTGATGATTCGGAAAAAGCTGTTGGTGTGAAAGATTCGGAAAAAGCTGTTGGTGTCAAGGACCCGGAAAAAGTTGTCGGTGTCAAGGACTCGGAAAAAGCTGTCGGTGTCAAAGCCAAACCCACCAAAAGTAAAAAACCAAAGAAAACCAAACCAACCGAACCCAAAGAAACTTCTGCCGATTCGGACCCTTCAGACAAAGAATTGACCTCTAATCCTAAAAAGCCCGAAACTTCCACCAATTCAGACCCTCTGGTTAAACCAACTACTCCCAAGAAGAAGAAAAAATCCAAAAACAAAAAAATCACAAAGGATACACAAGAGATAAAGGAAAATGACGAATTGGTGTCGTTCGCTTTAAATCAATCACCAGAATCTTCTATGGATGGCACTACCAATAACCCTGTGCAAGAAATACGCCATGTATACTTGATTATCGACAACTCGGCATTCATCAGAGGAGTCGGCAACATCAAAAGATGGTTCAACAAGGAGTACGTGCAACGCAACTTTTCCAAACGCAGAAACACAAGTCAAATCCAATTGAACATCTTAATCCCAGTATACACATTGCATGAGTTTGACTTCCAGAAAAAGGGAACCTCCATCCTGGCAACCAACGCTAGAGTAGCCATCAATTTTATCGACCAAATCTTTGAAAATGAATCCTCCTCTCCTGATGGTCCAATCATATACAATGTAACCCTCGAGTCACGTGACCAAGGGTATCCAACATGGGACGAGTGTTTAAAGTATAAGATCAAAGATCCCAAGATTGGAGACTTTCCAAACTTCAAAACCAAATTCGACTCCAGCTTGATGTATCCAATAACCAAAGTTAAGGTGGACACTTTTGATGAAGATTTTTCCTTCTCCAACCCCAAATTGAATGACATCCAATACGAGAACTCCCAGCTGTACCAAAATGCCTTGGCCAACTCCCAATCCCTTGCCGAAATGCCTGCACGGTTAAGATTTTTGATCCGCACGTGTGTTCAAAAGCATATTGGTAAGGAAACGGAATGGAAGTTGGTGACTGAGGATGCTATAACCAAGATCTGGGCCCAGAGTTATGGAATGAATTGTATGAATGTCAATGAAGCCGAAACGTTTATTTTTCAAAATCATGACGTTAATCTGTTTAAAGAGTTCAACCCTCACAACACGTTTCAAGGCAATGCTGATGATTACACCCACGAAAGTGACATTATTCAGCGCACCGTTGACACTACAAAGTACTCCTACATTAGTGTTGCCTCTGCCAAGTCCAAACCTGTCAAATTGGAGGGTGTTCTGGAGAGAGAATCCACGGTGAATGGTGAGGATATAGTGAAGGAAAGGTTTGATGCGATTAACTTTGCTCCAAGGGTTAAGGGTCAATTGTGGAAACCAACAAAGACTCCCAAGAGTACTGGAAATGATACAAATGTCAGTAGTTCACCAACGAGCACTTTTAAGAATAAGAGAAAGAATCAAATACTGAAAAAGAGACTGAAGGAAAGTGAAGGCACTTGAGATGGTGATGGAAAATCAGAATTCAGTTTGGCAATCCACACAATGTATGTCACGTGAGCTTTGCTCGGTGACGTTGTGAGTATTGTGTTGAAAGGGTTCTTTTTTTGGCTATTAGTATGGTTGTCGTTTTGTTTGGTATTTATGGTGCTTGACTTGTTGTGGCAGTGACTCTGAGAATGCTCTGAGAATGCTCTGAGAATGCTCTGAGAATGCTCTGAGAAATGGCTGTGAGAAATGGCACTGAGAAATGGGAAATTGCACTGAGAAATGGCTCTGAGAAATGGCTCTGAGAAACCGTCACTCTGAGAATGACACACCAAAGGACTATTGAGTATGGTTGAATATGGTTGGGCAAAGTGCTGAATCATATGGTAAAGGTGTATTGACAAGTTATTGCTATAATGCTGTGTGTATGACTATGATACTAGGAGATGATATTATGTTAGTATGAGATTATGACTATGATACCAGGAGATGTTATTATGTTATTATGTTAGTATGTACTATTATGTTACTATGTCAGTATATCGCTATATCACTTTATCAAAAAAAATTATCACTATATCAATATATCAATATCACTATTTCACTGTATCAATATCACTATATAAATATCACTATATCACTATATCAATATCACTATATCAATATCACTATATCAATATCACTATATCAATATCACTATATCAATATCACTATATCACTATACTATCACAATCATTCATTCATATATTCCTTATCTCCTAATGCTAATATTCACTCACTCTCACTCTCACTCTCACTCACTCTCACTCACTCACCTCACTCTCACTCTCACTCACTCTCACTCACTCTTCACGTCCTTTCCAATTCGCACGACCCTCAAATTTTCGACAAAACCTCCGCAAACACGTAAACTCACCCCCGTGCACGGATGAATCGGCAGATAACCAGAGAGGAGTTTCAAAAGATTTTACAAAGATGGCATCAATTACGTAACCAGTATGGTGATCAAGCTGTGAATATTCAAGAGTTTGTTCATCTTACAAAGTATATTCGTCTGCTTCAACAGAATATGCAAAATGTACAGAATGTACAAAATGTACAAATGGTACAGAATATTCAACAAGGACAACCTCAACAGCAGCCTTCTCAACAAGGACAACCTTCTCAACAAGGGCAACCTCCTCAACAGGGGCAACCTCCTCAAACCCTTTCTGACCAAAAGGATATGCTTCAAAAATCATCAAACACACAGCATTCGCTGCCGCAAATACATCCAGGAGGAACTCCACAGTCCATAGGGACTCCCCAGTTACAACAACAAATGCATCAGCAACTCATCAACGGGTCTGTAGTAAACCCCAACAATGGCATGATGCATCAAGCACACTCTCCTTCAGCACCAGCACCAGCACCCTCACAACAACAACAACAACAAGCTTTTGGGGCCATGCAACAACCTATGGGGTTTGCCAATAACTCCCAAGGTCCAGCTACACAAAACATGATGGGTCAAGCAGGGCAGATGCCCGGGAACTTTGGTCCCAATGGAGGGTTTGCATCCAAGGGTACCGAGTCTGCTTTTACGCCCCAGCAATTCCGATTGGTAAAGTCGCAATTTGAGGCACTCAAGTTTTTGATCAAAAGCCCAGGAGGGTCGCCGGCAGCCATACCACCAGCCTTGGTTGAATTTGTAACCAACGAACGCAATGCATACCCTAGTGGTGGTTACATGGGACAATCTCAAAGAGTCCCACAACAACAGCAGCAGCAGCAGCAACAGCAACAACATCCTCAACAACAACAACAACAAATGCAACAACCGATTCCATCACAAACCAATCAAAATCTCGCACAAACGGTCAATCCAAACGTCTCGCAAATCCCGCAAAACAACGTCCCACAGATGTCGCAAAATTTGTCGGGAGGAGCAATTCCTAACGAGGCCATGCGTACCATGGGAATGAAACAGCCACCGGTATTTCCTCCAAAAGTAGATATGGGAGCCACTCCCAAAGTCAACAGACCCACTCCAACCTTCAACAACCAACCCCAACAAGCTACACTGAGTGTTTTGGGGCTGTCACAAATCCAGTCGCAACTTCAATCACTGCTCCAATCACTGATAAGGTCACTGATTCCTCCTCCGGAAAACCTCCCCAAAGCACTCATTCCAGTACTTAACAACCCCCAACCACCAAGGAGAATCGAAAAGTTGATCCCAGACAAACACAACAACAACAAGGTGGTGATACCGATCAGCAAACCAAACATCCAGGTGGATTGCTACGAGCTCCCTGATATATTGGTGGACACCGACAAGGACATTCCATACTCGCAATTGTACACTCCGCAGACTCGGTTACAATTTCCCAGCATTTCCCCAGAAGGTATTTCAATGGAGGATATCATTAGTAACAGGGAAGTTGCTATGATTATGCAAATTGAGATGCAAAAGGACCAACTTCGTGAGTTGATTAACCAGAACAATGTTAGTGATGTGTCGACTGACCAGAACAATGTGAGTGGGGTGTCGACTAACCAGTTAAGTGCCCAGAACTATGAAGCAGAATTGGCAGCATTGGAATTAATAACATATCAAAAACAATTACGTGGACAAGTTCTATCACAAGTTTGGTTTAGTAAATCATTACTACCCAATTCACACCCCAACTTCCTTGCCAAATTTAGCTCATTATCATTGGAAAGTGTTACAGCCACTCATGACTTGTACACACATCATCTCAAATCATTAATGGTTGCTCAAAATCAAAAGCATCAAAAAACCATTAGTGGAATTTTATCATTTAGAGACAACCGAGTGGAAGCATTGAACAAGAGAAGAGATAAATTAAATCGATTTGAAACCAAGATTAATAGTTATCACAATCAAGTTGCTAAAGAAGAACAAAAGAGAATTGAACGAATGGCCAAACAACGTTTGCAAGCGTTGAAATCCAATGATGAAGAAGCATACTTGAAATTATTGGATCATACCAAAGATACCAGAATCACCCATTTATTAAAACAAACCAATCAATTTTTAGACTCTTTAGCAGAAGCTGTATCTCAACAACAACGAGAATCCAAAAAGAAATTCAACACGGGGAGTGCAGCGCCAGTTGAGGAAGGTAATGCCGATGAGAGAAGAGAAAAGATGGATTATTATCAAGTTGCACATCGAGTTAAAGAAGAAGTTACCAAACAACCTTCGATATTGGTTGGAGGTACTTTAAAAGAATATCAAATAAAAGGTTTACAATGGATGGTTTCATTGTTCAACAATCATTTAAATGGTATTTTGGCCGATGAGATGGGGTTGGGGAAAACCATTCAAACGATTTCTTTGGTTACATATTTGGTTGAAATGAAAAAAATCCGTGGACCATTTCTTGTGATTGTTCCATTATCAACGTTAACCAATTGGGATTTAGAATTTGACAAATGGGCACCATCAATTAAAAAAATCACTTATAAAGGTACACCCAACCAAAGAAAGTATTTACAAAATGAAATCCGATCAGGGAATTTCCAAATCTTATTAACTACATTTGAATATATTATTAAGGATAAAGCATTATTACTGAGAATCAAATGGGTTCATATGATTATTGATGAAGGTCATAGAATGAAAAACGCCAACTCCAAACTTTCCGAAACTTTAACCCATCATTATCATTCTGATTATAGATTAATTTTAACAGGTACTCCCTTACAAAACAATTTACCGGAATTATGGGCATTACTTAATTTTGTTCTACCAAAGATCTTTAACTCTGTTAAATCATTTGATGAATGGTTTAATACTCCATTCTCAAATACTGGTGGACAAGATAAAATCGAATTATCGGAAGAAGAAACACTTTTGGTTATTAGAAGATTACATAAAGTATTAAGACCATTTTTATTAAGAAGACTTAAAAAAGATGTGGAAAAAGATTTACCAAGTAAAGTTGAAAGAGTTATCAAATGTAAAATGTCAGCTTTACAACTGAAACTTTATCAACAAATGTTAAGACACAATATCTTATATGCAAGTGATCTGGCAACAAGTGATACGCCAGTTATTATCAAAAATGCAAACAATCAAATCATGCAATTAAGAAAGATATGTAATCACCCATTTGTTTATGAAGAAGTTGAAAATTTAATTAATCCATCAGTTGAAACTAATGATCAAATTTGGAGAGTTGCAGGTAAATTTGAATTACTTGATAAAATTTTATTAAAATTTAAAGAAACTGGTCATCGTGTTCTTATATTTTTTCAAATGACTCAAATTATGGATATAATGGAAGATTTCTTACGTTTACGTAATATGAAATATATGAGATTAGATGGTGGTACTAAAGCAGATGATAGAACAACCCTTTTAAAATTATTTAATGCACCAAATTCAGATTATTTTTGTTTTTTACTTTCAACAAGAGCTGGTGGTTTAGGTCTTAATTTACAAACTGCTGATACTGTTATTATCTTTGATACTGATTGGAATCCTCATCAAGATTTACAAGCTCAAGATAGAGCTCATAGAATTGGTCAAAAAAATGAAGTTCGTATTTTACGTTTAATCACTGAAGATTCTGTTGAAGAAATGATCTTGGATCGTGCACATGCCAAATTGGAAATTGATGGTAAGGTGATTCAAGCTGGTAAATTTGATAATAAATCTACTGCTGAAGAACAAGAAGCAATGTTACGTGCGTTGATGGAAAAAGAAGAGGAACGTCGTCAAAAAGGAATTACTGAAGATGATGATTTGGATGATGATGAACTTAATCGTATCATATCAAGAAATGATGCTGAGTTGATAACCTTTAGAAAACTTGATGAAGAAAGAGCTCAAGCAACAAGAGATGCTGTATATCCAACCAGACTTTATTCTGATGCTGAATTGCCTGAGATTTATAAAAGACCAACGGAGGAATTGATTAAAAAGGAAGATTTCTCGATCGATGATTATGGTAGAGGTAACAGAGAACGTAAATCAACAACTTATGATGATAACTTAACTGAAGAACAATGGCTACGTAAGATTGATGGAGTGATTGATAGTGAAAGTGAAGAACTTGATGATGATAGACCTAAAAAGAAAAGAGGAAGAGGAAGACCAAAATCAAAACCTGTTGATGATGACTTGAGTGGTGATGAATCAGATACAAAAGGGGCATTCTATGACTTGGATGATCTGCCTGAACCTCCCAAAAAGAGAGTAAACACTGGTAGACCACCTTCCACACGTGGAAGAGGTCGTGGAAGAGGTCGTGCTAGAGGAAGTAGAGGTCGTGGATCTCTTTTATATAGAGCAGCTCCTTCTGTGGATCCATTAAACCCACTGGAACGTCAAAACATTCAAGACATAATGGAAGCTATTGTCTCTACAATCATGGCTTATAAAAATGAACATGGGCGTACATTAGCAGATTTGTTCTTAGTGAAACCATCCAAGAAATTTTATCCGGATTATTATGTCTTGATCAAACATCCAATTGCCTTGGATTCAGTCAAGAGACGGATAACCAGCAAAAGCTATTCCCAATTGCGTGAAATCTTGGAAGATTTACATTTGATGTTTACCAATGCAAAGATTTATAATGAAGAAGGGTCGGTGGTTTACCAAGATGCAGCTGCTTTAGAGAACTTAGCATTTGATAAATTTAAAGAATTGGCTATAAATTTGACTGATGATGAAAAGGCAAAGATTCTTGATTTTAAAGATTTTGATCAAGTTTTTGGTTTGAAGACTTCAGCACAAGCACAAGCACAAGCTCAAGCTCAAGCTCAAGCGCAAGTTCAAAATCAAGTTCAAAATCAGGATCAAGCACAAGCACAAGCTCAAGCACACGCACAAGCTCAAGCACACGCACAAGCTCAAGCACACGCACAAGCTCAAGCACATGCACAAGCTCAAGCACATGCACAAGCTCAAGCACATGCCCAGGCTCAAGCACACGCTCAAGCTCAAGCTCACGCACAAGCTCAAGCACACGCACACGCACAAGCTCAAGCTCACGCCCAAGCTCACGGGCATGGACAAACCAACCATGGGCCAATGATGAACATGGACATCCCAGTAGACGTCCAGCATCTCGAATTAGACAGTGGATTAGACTCGCAGTTTGTTGACAGCGGAATGGATGACCACGGAGTGCACGCATTACTTGGGTCTGCACTTGATGGGGCTCTTGGTGATCCGCTTGACGGACACCTTGATGGAGGACTTGACGACGCAAGTCCTTTCGGAATGTATAATGGAGGCTCTGAGGATGAGCATTTAGATTTGTAATAATGTATTAATAGTTATTATTCTGTAGGGGGTATGTTGGGTGGTACATGAACGATCAAATGAGCGAAGCGAATTTGTGAGTGAGTGAGTGAGTGACTTCTCTGAGTGACTTTAGTGACTTCTCTGAGTGACTTTAGTGACTTCTCTGAGTGACTTTGGTGAAAAACTGACTGACTGACTGACTGACCGACTGACCAACTTCTCTGTCCAACTTTGCTAACCAACTTCGCTAACCAACATCGCTAACCAACTTCGCTAACCAACTTCGCTAACCAACTTCACTAACCAACTTCGCTAACCAACTTCGCTAGCCAACTTCGCTAACCAACTTCACTAACCAACTTCGCTAACCAACTTCGCTAACCAACTTCGCTGACCAACTTCTCTGTCCAACTTCGCTAACCAACTTCTTTCAATGTTTCTAGTCAGTGTGTAGTGACATTTCCAGAACACTTTCTCTCATTTCCACAATGATTTACCAAATCTCAGAACATACACAACTCTTATGCACCCGTATCGTGTGCTTTATAAACCTCCCGGGTCGCTTCTAGTGTTCTGGGTTGTTTTACTTTTCATGTCAAAAACCACCACACTACTCAGCATATTGAGGCAACTCCTCATCAATATTGGAGTTATTCACAACATCATTCATCACATGATTAAACAAATCCACGAACCCAAAGAGACCACCGTCGTTAAAGTAGATGTTTCCTGTGTAATGAGCATTTTTGGGGAAGCCGTCACTAGCAATTGGGGGTGACTTTGTACTAAAGAAGATAAACAGCCAGTAATTTGCACCCAACCAAGGGGCCTTCAACTCATGGGAGAACTGGAGAGCTCCAGCCAATTGCAAGTCCACCAGAAAGGTGTCGATATCACCCTGTGTGCCCGTAATGAAGACAAGTCTCTTTGTGGTCAAGTACAAGTACCCGTCCTTACAGCTCACCTTTACCAGAGGACCAGTGATATCAAGGGATTGTCTGGCACTTGGGCTGATATATCTAATTTTCTCCAAGCCGTCGGGGCTGAGCTCGAAAGGTATTTCGTTGGATCCAAGGAGTTGGCTATGGTTGTGCTTGAGGAGGACGTTATTGATGGACATGATTTAGATTTTCGGGGTGTGTTCTGGAGTGAGTGAGTGAGTGAGTAACGAATCTTTTGATTAGAGTGGGGAGTAAGGAACCAAGAAGCGAATGTGAGGGATGAAATCAAAATAGAGACGTCTGTGTAGTTGTAGTTTCAAGAGTTGGAGATTATTAGAATACATTACTGATTAAGCTTCAATCAAAGAGTGTATGCTTGATAACCCAAAAAAAACCACTAGTTAAGGTTACTCTATCAAACAAGAGGGTCACCACCAAGGTGGTTTCAAATAAGAGAGTTACATATACGAAATTCACATATACCAAAGTCACATATAAGAAGGTCACATGTAGGAAACTCAAACATCTGATTCACTATACACTTTCAATCATCACCTGACTGTTGCGAAATTTTATCATGTCGCTTCGATCATTCAATCCCAAGCTAAGCACGTTTTTCCAACAGGGATTCCCCAAGTTCCAGTATGGATTCCGTAACTTAGGACGAGCAGAGACGTGCCAAGAGATTGTGGACAAGCTCGATCTTCGAAGCAAGTACCCCAACTCCAAGAATATGGATATAATTGATGTCTTCAGTGGCTATGGGCTATTTTCGGTCATGGTGAACAAGGAGCTAAACCCCCGAAACCATATCATCATAGAAAATAACAAGGTCAACGTGTCCTTGTGGACCGAAAGAATCGAGCATTTGAAAAAGACAGGCAATACCGAAAACTTCCAGTTGTATGCCAAAGATGGATACAAATGGGAGACATACGATTCACTTATCAAAACTGACAAGGTTTTACTGCCTCGAGTCCAATCCGACGACAAGATCAACGATGAGTTGCTCATTATCGGGAACCTCACCCCGATAAAGTTTGGAGAGTCCTTATTTGCCCAATGGATGAGCTGCTGCGTGTATCGGAATTGGTTACAGAAATACGGGCGAGTCCGGATGCTTTGTCTCGTGCCAGATGTGACGGCGATGAAATTCATGGCGGGCGAACGTCACATTAAAAGAAACAAGTCATCTATTAAGCGTGAGCTCTTTTCGGACTCGCGATTAATCGCCATAACCACCCCCTTGGAGTTTACCGAAGATGACGGCAATGGATATGACCCCAGACTCATCTTCAAAGATCAGCCAGTCCCTTTGCATGGCAATGACGTGATCCCAAGCAAGGCCCAAATGGCCTTGCTAGAGATTGAGCCTCGTTGCTTTCCCCCAGAAAAAATTGAAATGTACGAATACATAATCAAATGCTTGCTATTCAATGGAACCATGAAAATCAAGCTGTCCATAAATAACGTCGGTTCTGGTGCCATTGAGGGAATTTGTCCCAAGCTTCCTCCTGCTATTCTTGAGAAGTCGGGTAAGGAATTGACTCTTGATGAGTGGATGATGGTTTTTGAGGCGTATGAAGCGTGGCCGTTTAAGCCTTCGTATGTTGATACGTTGGATATTGTTAATGAGGAGTAACGAGCGAACGAACGAACGAACGAACGAACGAACGAACGAACGAACGAGCGAGCGAGCGGAGCGAGTGAGTGAGTGAGTGAGTGAGTGAGTGAGTGAGTGAGTGAGTGAGACAAACGATTGAGACCAAGTGATCAGTGAGGCCAACGATTGAGACCAACTAATTAGTGAGACCAACGATTGAGCCCGACTAATGAGTGAGACCAACGATTGAGACCAACTAATGAGTGAGACCAACGATCGAGAGCAACTAATTAGTGAGACCAACGATTGAGACCAATAGGTGAGACCAACGATTTAGTGAGACCAACGAGTGACGAGTACATCCAGGTCAGCACACTCTCATATCACAAAAGCTTCCCTTCCTCTGACAAAAATCTTGTACATAGAAAATATAAGTCTGGGTTATTAATTATTCGTTGTACCCGTATCGACTTGTCCGTACTTTTCACTTTGGCAATGCAATGGTGCTTGATGAATATCCAACGCACTAACGAGCGAAGCGAGTGAGTGCGTGACTGTGTGAGTGCGTGAGGCTGCCATTAAATTACGTTGATTGAGACTGCAATTACATTACGTTTATTAAGACTGTCTTCTATGACTGATTTTGGTGTCGTTGTTTCTGCTTTCCTTCCTTTGGTTTTACTTGAGATTTTCAAGACACACCAGTCACGAGCGAGCGAGCGAGCGATGGTTCTTATAAAAATTTCTACTAACGAAGTCACGAACTCACCTACTCACCCACTCACGAACGAACGAACGAACGAACGAACGAACTCACGAACGAACTCACGAACGAACTCACTAACTCACGAACTAACGAACGAACTCGCGAACTCACCAACTCTCTCTCTCTCTCTCTCACTCACTCACGAACTCACTCACGAACTCACTCACGAACTCACTCACGAACTCACTCACTCACGAACTCACTCACTCACTCACGAACTCACTCACTCGCTCGTTACGTTATTTCGTAGATTCGCAAGCTTTTTTATCTGACATTTTGCGAGCCATGTGGAATACGATTATTGGGAGGGTGAAGCAACTGCTTGGAGTGAATGGTAAATTGAGCCAAACATACACGAAATCATGAGCAAAGAACATTCACAGACGAAATCAGTCCATGAATAATATAAATAGTTGTAATATAGTTCGCTACTCAATCACACTCACGAACGAGCATAAACTAACTCAAAAACGAGCACAGACTAACTCACTCACAAACGAGCATAGACTAACTCACTAACTCATTCGCTACATATACAATGCACATTTCACATATATTACAATTATTCAACACCGATCAAACACCAGTCAATCCCCAGAATAAACGGACGAGGACGTGATCACTCCCGGCCTCACCGGACCCGAATATCTCACCGTAGACGCACTATCACCGTCCCTGTTTGATGTCAGAGTCTCCAGGAGTGTAGGGGCAACCACGGGCGAAATCCGAAAGGGACTCGAATTGACACTAACCAAATAACTTGATAATGGCTCCGTCTTTTGTGATGCTTCACTGGGGATGCTCCTGGTGTTGCTTCTTTCTCCACTCAAGGATGTAGGTTTCTTTGGATTGGAAACCCTTGGTTTGTGTAGTTTAAAATCCTTGAATGCAACTGGCTTGTTCTTGGGGTATGCACTGGGTTTTGCTCTCTGGGTATCATTTATGGTGTTAGAGATGTTGTTGGGAGTTTGGTTTTTTGGGTATTTGGGACTGTTTATGGAGAGCTCCTCGTATCGGATAGTTATAAAATTGTCATTCATTGTTTTACCATCCATAGTGTCATTCTTGGGGCTGTTATTAGCGTTCAGGCCAGATTCGTTCATGCCAGAAGCGTTCGAGCCAGAAGCGTTCAAGCCAAATTCTTTTTGGTTTCTCTTTGAACGTGTATAGGGATCATCTGTTAAGTCACATTCAGTTAACCCATCATTTGTAGAGTTCCCCGTGTGATGTGTGTCATTTGGATCGTTTGAGAAATTACAATCCTTTATACTTGCTGAGGGATCTAACTTCAGGAGAACCCACTTCTCCTTTACAAACAACCACCTTTCGTAAAGCAATGGTAGTGAAATCCAACTTAAAAACACAACCTGTATGGCCTGAAAAATATTCAAGCATATAACCACCATAAATTTCAAATTAAACTTCTCCACCAACCGGCCAGCAATCATCAAGAAGATCCCATGGGCCAACAACCCAACGAAAATCGCCAATGTACCTACAAATACCATAAAGCTTGCAAGTACAAAGCCATCAAACCTCTCCACGACACATAGTAGTGCGTAAAATATGGCAACGGATACCGAGGCAGATAAGATACCAAAATGAAGATATTTCATTTTATAAAACAACTTAACAACGGGCTCTATCATCGGGGACTCGCTACTGGAGTAAAGACCCAAACAGTAGCGGCTGATGAATTTTTGCAAACCTTGACTAGATTGGGAAAATGGCTGCAAATTCAAGTTATAGTGAGCCTTACTATGATATACTTTTTCACTAATCAGAGTGTAGATTTTAGGCTGGGTCAAATGTACTGAATTCAGCAACTGTTTGTATATACCTTCGTAGAGTTCCAAGTCCACTTTGGGAGGACTCCAAATAAAGGTTGGAATAACCACCACTGTGGATGAATCTTGGGTCTGGCTAAGATGGTCCAACTTGGTCACCACATTGGACAAGACATGATATAAAATTGGGTTCTGGATCACACTCCCGTTCTCAAACTTGGATTGGTACTGAATTGCATCCACTGGTGGAAGCTGTATTTTGTAGTTTGTGCAATAATAATAGTTGGAAAAGTTAAGGCAGAGTAGAGAAGACATGGTGATGGCACACCCTAAGGTTCTGCTTTTGATGAGAGTCTGGAAGGCCCAGTCCCAGCTTCGGAAGCTTGGCATTTCAGGTGGGTCTATAATTAATTTATGCTTGATCCACATGGCGTTTATTTGCAAAAGAGCGAACAAACGAACAAACGAACAAACGAACAAACGAGCGAAGCGAGTTTGTGAGTTCGTGAGTGAGTGAGTGAGTACTTTGTTCGTTTGTGCGGAAAGGTGTAGAGGGTGAGCGAGAAGGATTATAATTGAGGTATTGAGAGTGTTTACTGGAGGGTATAATTGTATGAATGTGTGTATAATTGTATGTATAATTGTATGTCAGAGCATACTTTTCTGTCAGAGTATACTTTTCTGTTGGACTTGTGTAATTTGTAATTCCAAAGCATATTTGTGATAGCAGAACATGTTGCCATAGTTTAGCATATAACACAAGATTGCGTAGCGTATGACAATCCCTCCCCTTTGACCCCACCACATCCCACTATAGATTGATATGGTTATCAGTGTATATTGTTATGAACCACTACAGTCACTACAGATATTACATCACTATAGATATGACCTCACTACAGATATTGCACTACAGATATTCCATCACTGATTCTTAAGATTTACTGATTCTTATGATTCGTATCACTATCAATTGTTAATGCGGTACGGGTCTTTTGGGGTTTGCAACAAAGTTATATGAAAGAATAGTTTGACTTCTCAAGTCAAATTCATCGTAGCGAAGCGAGGGAGTTAGTTGCGAATTCTTTAGATTTGAGATCTACAATATTAAAACTTTAATGTATGTTAACAACAGGTGGGGAGACAATTAGCTGACAGACTCGACGGTCCCGAAAGTCTGAACTAGCAAAGACTAGCTAGAATGGCTGGCTATTCTGACTAGTTTGGCTATTCTGACCATTCTGAATAGACTGGAGACTGGACTGACCACTTTAACCATTTTGCCCATTCTAACCACTTTAACCATTCTAACCAATTTAACCACTTTAACCACTTTAAAAAATCTATCGTATTGATATGAAGCAACATTAATTGATTTGAGTATTATATGAAGCAACATGATTCAAAATTCTTCAAGTCGCTACGCTCGTTCTTCGTTCGTTCTTGGTGAGTGAGTTGCGAATTCTACGATTTCACTCACGAACGAACGAACGAACGAACGAACGAACGAACGAACTTACTCACGAACTCACTCACGCACTCGCTTCGCTCGTTCGCTCGTTCACAGCACAAGATATACATACTCTATTCTTGAAATAATAAACGTGCGGGCCTTGAAAATTTGATAATCTCCTCACTTTTCGCAGCCAATTACAAATAACCTTTCGCAGCTAATTACAAAAGGTTGATATGATCTACATTATACATAATCCACATTCCTTTATTGCATAGCCACATAAAATCAAAACTCATACCACTCTCAATAACACTTTCAATGATAAATGTCTATAGTTGCTTATTCAAAACCCAACATCTTATACTCTACTCGTTTGCTAAACGAAATCTAGCTTATTGGAGTGTAAAAGTGATCATGTGGAGGTAAAATCGCCTTTTGCACTCTGATATTACATATTAATCACATATATATCATGTTCAAGACAAAAAGTTAACAAAGTCATCATCACTAGTTTGGCAATTTCTTTGGAAATGTAAAAGTGGCTAGGTATCGAATGAGATGGTTAATATGTAAATAACTGTAGAGAGCATAACTATTCTGCTTCACTCGATACTTTTTTGCTCGTTACTCCTACTTTAATAGTTATTCTCGCTTCGCTCTCACTTACTTACGAACGAACTCACTCACGAACTCACCTTGAGCCAATCTGACCATGTGGTCTAAAGGGGTACCCTTGAGCCAATCTGCGAGATTACAAAAATCATAATCACGGAAATGCAAGTGTTGAATAATCGCAATGGTTTAATTGGATGTTTTTTGTATGATGTAGCTTGTTCAACTCTTGCTTATCAACATTGCTTAATTTTGATTTTTCATTGCCATGACTCAATGTCTATTGTACTCATGCTCTATGACATATTAAATTACCGATTTCTGTCAATGACAAAATATTGAGAGGTTGCGCTATGATTTCATAAGCGTTGGTTCAATATAGCATTGATTTGCATAGCATTGATTTGCATAGCATTGATTTGCATAGCTTTGGTTTACTCAACTATGACCTTTGCGTTCTCAAATTTACTCTATTGGTGAAAATCAAACGAGCGAAGCGAGTTTGTAAGTGAGTGAGGAGTGGTGAGTGGTGAGTGAGGAGTGGTGAGTGAGGAGTGGTGAGTGTGAGATTATGAGTAAACTTGAGTGTGTGATTATGTGTGAGATAAGTAGCCCACCCAGTCTGCCCAATATAAACAACTATAAGATTGATATAATTGATGGGTTCAAATGTACTTTTCTCGCCTCACCAAACAAATCTGGTGTTCCAACACATATTCTGCTATCTGACAAACTGTCAGTAGTGAATAAAGAAATTGATTATGTGTCTAAAGGGAATTGGACCTGGTGAGATATTAGTATAGACATAGTGACTTGTAGACATAGTGACTTATAGACATAGTGACTTATTGGAGTGAGTTCGTGAGTGAATTCGCAGCAGTTTATTCGCATAGTTGAGTCGCTTCGCTCCTAAAGACTTCTAAATAGATGAGAGCTATATTATAACTTTCAAGTTTTTTGGTCAGATTTGAGCCACAAGAACTAGTTGGTGATTTTTAGTGTATTTTTGGTTAATTTGGGTGTATTCTTTCAGTTTAGTACTCTATCGGTGTATTTGGTTTTCGAAACACGTCCTGGAAGTTGATTATAGAAATTGTAATGATTATAACAATCGCAGAAATCATTGATATTGACATTGACATTCTAACAATCGTAGAAATCATAGATATTGGAATTGAATATATAAAAGTTACTCAAAGAATTCGCTACTCACCCACTCTGACATTGTTGGTTTTTGAGTGAGTGAGAACAATTGGGTTCGTGAGTGAGAACAATTGGGTTCGTGAGTGAGAACAAACGTGCTAAAATGAGCAGTGAGTGACTGAAAGACTGAGAAACTACGAGAGTGAATAGCAAACTTTTATGATATGAATATGATTTCTATGATCTTGGTATTTGATAATTCTGTATGTAAAGATCAGACACTTATCAAACTGGCCAATACCTTGGAAATGCTCTCCAAAGTCTCAAAGGGAGGGACCGAGCTCGCTCTTTCGCGAGTGCGTGAAACGAGCGAAGCGAGTTCGCTCGTTAACTATTGAAAGAATCCTTAATGGCTATAAAACGTTCTCAATGTCAAACCTAGCTTTAAACTGCTGCAAAGCAACTAAAGTTATAAACTACTGCGACCTTTATTAACGAAACGAACGAGCGAAGCGAGTGAGTGGATGTTCCAACCTTATAATCTTGTAAACGTAATGGCGAAACGAGTGAGTGGATGTTCCAACCTTATAATCTTGTAAACATAATGGCGAAACGAGTGAGTGGATGTTCCAATCTTTTAATCTTGTAAACGTAATGGCGAAGCGAGTGAGTGGATGTTCCATTCTTATAATCTTGTAAACGTAATGGCGAAGCGATTGAGTGAGATGTAAGTGGTGATTCATGGGTGTTTTTTAATTTGGTAACTTCCTAGGAAGTTATTTTGACGTTTCAGTGTGATGAACATATAAAAAGGAATAAACTTGGTTTAGGTTTGAATTGTCCTTCTTAATGCCTAAAGTGTGAATGTTATCTTGAATGTTCATTTTGTTTATTAGTTACTTACAATAATAGAGGTTAATGGCTGCGTAATTATTATTATGACATCAATCACTGCGATAACTGCGATGCGATTACTGCGATAACTGTAGTCACTGGGATAATTGCGATAACTGCAATCACTGCAATCACTGCAATCACTGCAAATAAACCATTGATAGCCCCAGAGTGCCTTTACGCAAATCCACGCTTCTCTTTGTGTGTACATGTGTTTATTCTCTTTGTATGCAGAGGTTTGCTTTGTTAATGTAAGCTTGCACTCACTCACTCACGAACTCACTCACTCGATTCGCTCGTTTGATCAACCTTTGTACCTTCTGAGTCCCCTGGCATCAAGCCTGCATGTCAAACAAGATAAACAAAACCTAAACGCTTCTCATGTTTATTATTCTTCATATCATTTACTATCATTGCATTGGCGAGATGTATCCCAATGCCCACATTGCTTTAGTTGCGTTTTACAGTGATTGAATATAATTATTTATTTCGTATTGTAAAATTTACTTTCGTGTAGAGATGTACAGCTTATCTGTCGTTTCGTTGCACAATTGCCTTTGCTTATTCTTTGCAGATACATCTCGCTTATTCTTTGCACATTGCCTTTGCTTATGCTCTGCAGAATCTCCTTCGCTTATTCTCTGCAGAATACCTTTCACTTATTCACTTTGCAGAATCACCCTCGATTCTCTCTTGCATCATCAAACAAATCGTTTCACTGCCAGCATTTCCCCTCACTTGCTTCGGATATTGATGTGAATATCAAAATGATTTCTCGGTTATTAAAAACTCACTCCCAAACGCACTCCCAAACGCACTCGCAAACTCACTTGCTTCGCTCGTTGCTTCGCTCGTTGGTTCGCTCGTCGCTTTTTTCGCAGCCAATCAAGTGTAATACGCAATTTCACCCAGCTTAACCATCTGTTTGATATTTATATTTACAAAGTATCTGCCATTAAATGTACTAAAATCGTGCCAGTAAATCTAAATAACCCAACATTACCAACACCAACATATCTTCTCTTTGGATTTTTTTTCTTTTCCACAACATTACCAAGACTGTCATACTCAACATCCTCTTATTAAAGGTATTTAAATATCAATCTTTAAGGTCCAATCAACAGTTTATTTATTCAAAAAGCTCATTTTCAAAGATATAATGGAACTAACCTCTAAAGACTCGTACCGCAATAATGGAATATAAGAATGGAATATAAGGATAAGAATAAAAGTATCTCACTCCGAACGAACGCACTCAATCCGAACGAACGCCCTCAATCCGAACGAACGCACTCAATCCGAACGAGCGCACTCAATCCGAACTCACTCCGAGCTCACTCACTCATTTCTGACTCCAAACTCATTTCTTATCTCACTTCGAACTCACTCACTTTGTTCGTTCTCACGCAGTCACTCACGCAGTCACTCGCTTCGTTCGCTCGTTCGCTCGTTAGTGGTTGCGAAAATTAATCACTTATACCAATGAATTGTTTGAATATTGAAAGGTTTTTTATTTTATATTAAATTGTACAATTGTATAAACTGCATATTTTCATGTATAGCCAAATTCTATACACCAACTCCTTAATAAATTTCACCTCAAAGAAGTCACTCAGAGAAGTCACAAAGTCAGCCAGAGAAACAGCTCACTCACTCACAAATTCACTCAGGGAAACAGCTCACTGACTCACAACTCACTCAGAGAAGTCGGTCAGTCAGCGAAACAACTCATTCACTCGCAAATTCACTCACAAATTCACTCAGACAAGTTGGTCAGTCAGTTGGTCAGTCAGTCAGTCACCAAAGTCAGTCACTCACTCACAAATTCACTCAGACAAGTCGGTCAGTCAGCGAAACAACTCATTCACTCACAAATTCACTCACAAATTCACTCAGGCAAGTCACTCAGACAAGTCACTCACTCACTCACTCCGTGAGTGTGAACAACTAACAAACTGAATGAGTGAGTGTGAACGAAAAAACGCACTTACTCGCACTCATGAACGAACTAACGAACGAGCGAGCGAACGAACGAGCGAGCGAACGAACGAGCGAGCGAACGAACGAACGAGCGAGCGAACGAACGAGCGAGCGAGCCAACGAACGAGCGAGCGAGCGAACGAGCGAGCGAACGAACGAGCGAGCGAGCGAACGAGCGAGCCAACGAACGAGCGAGCGAGCGAACGAGCGAGCCAACGAACGAGCGAGCCAACGAACGAGCGAGCGAACGAACGAGCGAGCCAACGAACGAGCGAGCGAACGAACGAGCGAGCCAACGAACGAGCGAGCGAACGAACGAGCGAGCCAACGAACGAGCGAGCGAACGAACGAGCGAGCCAACGAACGAGCGAGCCAACGAACGAGCGAGCCAACGAACGAGCGAGCCAACGAACGAGCGAGCCAACGAACGAGCGAGCCAACGAACGAGCGAGCCAACGAACGAGCGAGCCAAC